>PVKV010030197.1:9551-22682 GCA_004027835.1 Alouatta palliata | reverse complement strand
ACCCAGGCTGGAGTGCAATGACGCGATCTCGGCTTACCGCAACCTCCGCCTCCTGGGTTCAAGCAGTTCTCCTGCCTCAGCCTCCCGAGTAGCTGGGACTACAGGCACATGCCACCATGCCCAGCTAATTTTTTTTTTTTTTTTTTTTGAGACGGAGTTTCGCTCTTGTTGCCCAGGCTGGAGTGCAGTGGCGCGATCTCGGCTCACCGCAACCTCCGCCTCCCGGGTTCAAGCAATTCTCCTGCCTCAGTCTCCCGAGTAGCTGGGACTACAGGCGCACGCCACCACGCCCAGCTAATTTTTGTATTTTTAGTAGAGACAGGGTTTCACCATGTTGACCAGGATGGTCTCGATCTCTTGACCTCGTGATCCACCCGCCTCGGCCTCCCAAAGTGCTGGGATTACAGGCGTGAGCCACCGCGCCCGGCCTGTTTGTTTTTTTTAACCTTTTTTTTTTTTTAAAGATAGGGTTTCACTGTGTTGGCCAGGCTGATCTTGAACTCCTGACCTTGTGATCTGCCCACCTGGCCTCCCAAAGTGCTGGGATTATAGGCATGAGCCACCGCACCGGGCTCATTTTATTTTTTTAAATAGAGACAGAGTCTTACTGTGTCACCCAGTCTGGTCTTGAACTCCTGAGCTCAATCAGTCCTCCTACCTGGCCCTCCCAGAGTGCTGGGATAACAGGCTTGAGCTACCACACCCAGCTAAGAATGACTTTGAAGCTCCAACAGGGTGGCAGGGGCAGATATAGCCGATCCCAGGGTTGCATGTGCCTGTGAGGGTTTGGTGTCCAGCAGAACTGCTGGGCAGTGCAGATTGTGTGGCTACCTAACCATGTGGCTGGCTTTGTGGGCAGCATTCTGGGCTGTTGATTCCCTGGCTGAAGGGCTGGGTGGGAACTGGCCCCTGTCATTCTTTTCACTGTGGTAACTGGGTGTAAGGAGTACTGTTACCTAGTTTAATGTTTGGTCCTGGTAGCAGAAAACCCACCAGAAACTTTATCCCTAAGCCTCTGGGTTTATGGCTAGGCAGTATGAGTTAAAATTGACCGTCTGTGTGACTCTGGACAAGTCGTACCAGGCTCACATCCTGGCCTTTGTTTCCTCGACCATAAACTGGGCATAATCATTTCTGCCCTGCCTGAGTTGCCAAGAGGATGAAATGAGGTCCTGGCTGTGCAGATTCTTAGAAAGCAAAAAGACCTGGGCAACCTCAGGAGGCAGCCTGGCCTCAAGTCCTGGCCCTTAGTTTTGGGAGTCAGCCAGTTCAGGTTCAAGTCCTAAAGCCACCACCTAATGGTAGACATTTAAGGAGTGGCTCGACATTTCTGAGCCTCAGTTTCCTCATCTTGAAAATGATGTGGAGACAATATTTTAGATTGTTCGGTGGATGACATAGAGAAATACTTGTACAGCACTGTCGGCTGCATAGAAAGCTCTTGGTACATGTTACTGATGTGTGTCTCTGTGTGAACATGCATGCATGTGTATGTATACATGTGTACACACGTTATGGGAGAGTTTAATGTCTCTAGGAGCCTACGCTTCCAGGATGGCCTCATCCACTGTCACTGCCTGGGTTCTCTCATATGGGTCACTCACCTGTGGAGCTTCTGACTGAGCAGGTCTAGGGCAGGGCCCAGGCACTTGAATCTTTAAAAAGTTCCCAAGGGATCCCGACAGGCAGCTGGAGTCTTCAGTAGGGATTGTTCTGTCTTTAACTTCCAACTTTTTTCTTTTTTTTGAGACAGTCTTACTCTGTCGCCCAGGCTGGAGTACAGTGGCACAATCTCGGCTCTCTACAACCTCCGCCTCCTGGGATCAAGCACTTCTCATGCCTTAGCCTCCTGAATATTAGCTGGAATCATAGGCGTGTGCCACCAGTCCTGGCTAATTTTTGTATTTTTAGTAGAGACTTTTGGCCAGGCTGGTCTCAGACTCCTGACCTCAAGTGATCCGCCTGCCTCAGTTTTCCAAAGTGCTGGAATTACAGGTGTGAGCCACTTTGCCTGACCTCCAACCTCTTCTTATGGAAATATTCAAACATTCAGAAAAGTTGAAGAGTACCCTGTGCAACTATCTGTATACTTTCCATCTAAATGTAACAATTATTAACATTTTTCACATTGCTTTATTTGTGTTTATTATACATAGAGAATAAGTTGCTAATGTCTGACCTTTCACCACCAACTACTTCAGCAGGATCTCCTGAGAATAAGGGCATTCTCACCGGGTGTGGTGGCTCACACCTGTAATCCTAGCACTTTGGGAGGCTGAAGTGGGTAGATTACCTGAGGTCAGGAGTTTTCGAGACCAGCCTGACTAACATGGTGAAACCCCATCACTACTAAAAATATCCAAAATCAAAAAAATCCGGGTGTGGTGGTGAGCACCTGTAATCCCAGGTGCTCAGGAGGCTGAGGCAGGAGAATTGCTTCAGCCCAGGAGCCAGAGGTTGTAGTAAGCTGAGATTGTGCCACTGCACTCCAACCTGGTCGACAGAGCAACTTCGTCAGGGGTGGGGTAGTGGGGAGTCTTGGCCAGTTGTCTGCAGTTATCTGTTTCTTTACATATTTAAGGTTTTTGTTTTAAATTGAAGTGTAACTTACATGCAGTTATGTATACAATTAGATTTTTTTTTCTTGTGTGTGTACCTGTGTAAGTGTCAGTCAGTCACGATACAGAACATTTCCACATCCAGAAAGTTCCTGGATGCCCCTTCTTAGGTAGTACTCCTCACTGTTCTGACTTTAATCACCATAAGTTAGGTTTTAGGACGGTTGTCTTGTAGACTGTTCCGTGTTCTAGGTTTTGTCTCCTTGTTTCCTTATGGTGGCGTTTGACTTGTTCCTCTGGCCGGCATATGTCCCATATGCTAGATAGGTCTGGGCTTAACAGTAAACATTTACATTTCTGGCAAGAACACATTGTCCTCCTTCACATTGTCCTTTTTTTTTCTTTTGGTGATAGTGTCTTGCTGTCACCCAGGTTGGAGTGCAGTGGTGTGATCATGGCTCACTGTAGCCTCAGCCTCCTGTGCTCAAGTGATCCT
Organism: Alouatta palliata; assembly: GCA_004027835.1. Taxonomy (NCBI): domain Eukaryota; kingdom Metazoa; phylum Chordata; class Mammalia; order Primates; family Atelidae; genus Alouatta; species Alouatta palliata. Next base: position 19,628 of record PVKV010030197.1, on the reverse strand, counting down.
CTTGCTCTCGCCTCCCAAGTAGCTGGGACTACGGGTGCTTGCCATCACACTCAGCTAATATTTAAATTTTTTGTAGAGATGAATCTCCCTATGTTGTCCAGGCTGGTCTCAAACTCTAAGGCTCAAGTGATCCTCCTGCCTTGGCCTCCCAAAGTGCTGTGATTACAGGCATGAGCTATCGTGGCCGGCCTGTGTTGTCTCTTTCTTTTTTTTTTCTTTTGAGACAGAGTCTTGCTTGGTTGTCCAGGCTAGAGTTCAGTGGCACGATCTTGGCTCACTGCAACCTCTGTCTCCAGGATTTAAGCAATTCTTCTGCCTCAGCCTCCCAAATAGCTGGGATTACAGGCACCTGCCCCTGTGCCCGGCTGATTTTTGTATTTTAGTACAGATGGGGTTTCACCATGTTGGACAGGCTGGTCTTGAACTCCTGACCTTGTGATCCACCTGCTTCAGCCTCCCAAAGTGGTGAGATTATAGGTGTAAACCACGGCACCCAGCCTCTTTTTTTTCTCCCCCCTTGAGACAGGGTCTTGCTCTGTTACCGAGACTGGAATGCAATGGTGTCATCACGGCTCACTGCAGCCTTGACCACCTGGATTCAACTGATCCTCCCATCTCAGCCTCCCAAAGCGCTGGGATTATAGGCGTGAGACACCGAACCTGGCCCACATTGTCCTTCTTGACTGGCTCCTCCTCTTCTCCCCTAGATGAGCTCCCCACACAAGAACTCTGCGCCATCATCCCTAAATGAGTATGCGGTGCTGCCCAATGGCTGTGAGGCCCACTGGGAGGTGGTGGAGCGGATCCTTTTCATCTATGCCAAGCTCAACCCTGGCATCGCTTACGTGCAAGGCATGAATGAGATCGTGGGGCCCCTCTACTACACCTTCGCCACCGACCCCAACAGCGAGTGGAAAGGTAAGAAGGCTCTTGGTGCCCACATCCCTTGTTGCTGGTCCGTGTCAGGCCGTGCAGCTCACTTTCCCTCCTCAGCCTCCATTCTCCTTCTCCCAGATGAGGGGTTGGCCTGGATCATCTCTGAGATCCTTTGCAACTGTGATCTTCTAGAATGTTAGATGTTTACTGATCTCTTGATATTTGTAATTTAATTTCTCATAGAGAAGGTGGATATGTAGGAAGCCGAATTAGAAGATGTAAATAATGATTTTCAAATTGTCATCAGGGGAGTGTGTAATAAACTACTCAGGGAATGTAAGTGTTGCCAGATATTAGAAGAAAGAGGTGATGTCTTGAGCCTGGGGGTGGAGAAGGGTCAAGGACAGAGGAAGGACTGAGCCCGACTTTGAGGATGGGGCATCTTGGCAGGGCTCAGAGCGGGACAGTTGTCTGGTAGGTGAGAGGTGGGGTGGGCCTGGGGTGTGCCACTTCTGCCCCCATCCTGCATCTCTTCCCAGAGCATGCCGAGGCAGACACCTTTTTCTGCTTCACCAACCTCATGGCCGAGATCCGGGACAACTTTATCAAGAGCCTAGATGACTCGCAGTGTGGCATCACCTACAAGATGGAGAAGGTGTACTCCACCTTGAAAGATAAGGACGTGGAGCTCTACCTGAAACTGGTGAGGACCCCAGGAACGGCGGGTGGCAGGGACAGGAGGCAGAGAGTTCCTGTGCCATCCCAGCCCAGCGCGAGGTCTGGCTTGAGTGTGGGGATTGAACGTGGCTGCTGCTGGGGATGCTGACCCGTGAGCTGAGGCAGCTGATGGCTGGAGCCTAGCAAGCTGGGAGGGAAGGGGAAAGTTGGAATGGCGCCCACTGTGTGCCAGGCATAGTGCAGGGCATTTACCATCAACTAAACTGCTTAAGCTGTTAGTAATCTTCTGAGGTGTTAACTTCATTTTTTAAGATTAATATAATTTTAAATATTGTACTGGCATTCCATGTTTATTTCAGAAAACAAAAGGAGAACACTTACATGTAAACAAAAAGTTTCATGAAAAATAAAATATATAAGCATATCTTTTTTTTCTTTTTTTTTTTTTGAGAAGGACTCTCACTGTGTCAGCTCAGGCTGGAGTGCAGTGGTGCAATCTTGGCTCACTGCAACCTTCACCTCCAGGTTCAAGCAGTTCTCGTGCCTCAGCCTCCCCAGCAGCTGGGATTACAGGCACGTGTTACTATGTCCAGCTAGTTTTGTATTTTTACTAGAGATAGGGTTTTTCCATGTTGGCCAGGCTGGTCTTGAATTCCTGACCTCAAGTGATCCGCCCACCTCAGCCTCCCAAAGTGCTGGGATTACAGGCATGAGCCACCGTGCCCTGCCAGGAACAAACATATCTTTTTAAACAAATATGGGTTGGGTGTGATGGCTCACAGTTGTAATCCTAACAGTTTGGGAGACTCAGGCAGGAAGATCGCTTGAGCCCAGAGGTTGAGATATCCTGAGAAACATAGTGAAATCTTGTCTCTACATTAAAAATAAATTAGCAGCCAGGCATGAGGCCAAGGCGGGCGGATCATGAGGTCAGGAGTTCGAGACCAGCCTGACCAACATGGAGAAACCCTGTCTCTACTAAAAATACAAAAAAATTAGCCAGGCGTGGTGGTGCACACCTGTAATTCCAGCTACTCGAGAGGCTAAGGCAGGAGAATCACTTGAACCTGGGAGGCTGAGGTTGTGGTAAGCCGAGATCATGCCACTCCTCTCCACACCGGGCAACAAGAGTGAAACTCTGTCTCAAAAAAAAAAGAAATTAGCAAGGCATGGTGGCACATGCTTGTAGTCTCAGCTACTCAGGAGGCTGAGGTGGGAGCCCTGGAGGTCAAGGCTGCAGTGAGCCATGATTGTGCCACTGCACTCCAGCCTAGGCAATATAGCGAGACCTCATCTCTAAAACAAACAAAAAAAAAGAAATTATGTTTTTGATGTTTTGTAGCATACTTTTTCAATTAATATTCACTGTGGCTGACCAGAGGGCTCATCTATATTGGGAATAATTGCCTGTGGAATTGTTTGTGGATTAAATGAGTGAGAGGACATATTTAACATGCTAAGCAGAGCCCAGGCTTATAGTAAGGGCCCTGTGATGGTCACTCTGCACATCCACATACCCTGTCATCTACAGAGTGTTTTGAAAGAGTTTGAACCATCCTTTATAAATCTGGAGAGCTTATTATATAAAGGTTTGGGTTTCCAGCTTCTCTTACAAAAAGATCTGAGGATGTTGGCTGGCAGGAAACAGCCTCTGCCCCTTTACCAAGCGAGGCTGTTTGGCATCCTGGTGCCAGCCCTGGTGCTCACACCTGGTGCGCTGGGCCCTGCTGTTCTGAATTCACTTGTGACCCACTGCGTGGTGCTCCGTGGCCACCAGTCAACATGGAGTCCTGCTCCCTACCCCCACGCTGTCTCCCCAGCAAGAGCAGAACATCAAGCCCCAGTTCTTTGCCTTCCGCTGGCTGACACTGCTGCTGTCCCAGGAGTTCTTGCTGCCTGATGTCATCCGCATCTGGGACTCCCTCTTCGCCGATGACAACCGCTTTGACTTCCTCCTCCTCGTCTGCTGCGCCATGCTCATGTGAGTGCAGCATGAGCTAGCATCATCTCACCTGGCCGGTCCCTGGAGAAGCCAGAGGGGAGGAGGGGGCGGGGCCTGCACTCACAGCATCCCAGGTCCCAGCGCTTTTGCTGCTTGCTCTTCATAGGCTGATCCGGGAGCAGCTGCTGGAAGGGGACTTCACTGTGAACATGCGGCTGCTGCAGGTAATGGGATGGGGGGCAGGCCCAGTCACTGCCATGAGGCCGGCACTCAGCAGGCACCCACCCACGCCGACCGCTGCGATAGGCTGGGCAGGGGCGGTGGAGCATAGCAGGGACCCCTGAGACAGACCTGGTTTGGATCTGGGTTTGAATCCTGGTTCTGCCTTTGACCTGGAGTGTTGGGTGGACTTGAGCAAGTGACTTGGCTTCTAAACTGTGTACTTGACGTAGGTGTTCACACCCAGGACACAGCAGGTACCCAAAACATGGCCGTGCTCGCTGGTGGCCATGCTCAGACCCAGAGAAGGAGGGTAGGGTGTAGTGATTAAGAACATGGGCTCACCAGGCGTGGTGGCTCATGTCTGTAATTCCAGCACATTGGGAGGCTGAGGTGGGTGGATCACCTGAGGTCAGGAGTTCGAGACCACCCTGACTAACATGGCAAAACCCCGTCTCCACTAAAAATACAAAAATCATCTGGGCATGGTGGCATGCGCCTGTAATTCGCAGCTACTCAGGAGGCTGAGACAGAAGTGCTTGAACCCAGGAGGCGGAGGCTGTGGTGAGCCAAGATCGCGCCACTGCACTCCAGCCTGGGCGACAGAGCAAGACTCCGTCTCAAAAAAATAAGAATATGGGTTCAAGGGCCTACAGCTTTAGGTCCACAGTTTTGCTCTGCTGTGTTCATTGTGTGACCCAAGGCAAGTTACAGCATCTCTGGGTCTCAGCTTCTTCATCAGCACCTGGCCTTACTGTTGGGTTTTTTTTTTTTTTTTTTTTTTTTTGTGTGATGGAGTCTTTGTCTGTCACCCATACTGGAGTGCAGTGGTAAAACCTCTGGCAGATTTCCTGGAATAGGCGGTAAAAAAAGAAAAAAAAAAAAAAAACCTCTGGCAGTACAACCACTGCCTCCTGGCTTCAAGCAATTCTCCTGCCTCAGCCTCCCAAGTAGCTGGGATTACAGGTGTGTGCCCCACGTCCAGCTAATTTTTGTATCTTTAGTAGAGATGGGGTTTTCACCATGTTGGTCAGGCTAGTGTGGAACTCCTGACCTCAGGTGATCTGCCCACCTTAGCCTCCCAAAGTGCTGGGATTACTGGCGTGAGCCGCTGCGCCTGGGCTCCTAGAGTTGGTTTTCTGTAACTTCATGGACTAGATCTGGAAAATGGGCAGACCACAGTAGCCACTCACAGGGCCGTTGAGGACTCTGAGCTGACACTCATGCTACCTGGCCCAGTGCCGGGCTCCAGATGAGGGAATTCGCGTTCAGTGGCAGTCGTGGGAGACCTGAGGCAGCACGGTCTGGTCCTGAGGAAAGGGCCGAGACCCTGGGAGCGGTCGTGTTTGGATCGGTTGAGTTGGTGCTGCATGGTGTGTCGTCAGCTGCCAGCAGGGGTCTAGGGGTTGGGGAGTGTGGGATGCCTGGTGTTCCGTGCTCCTGCCCCTGAGGCCCAGGATCCAGCATGGCGATGGGTCCCAGTGGGGAGGGTGTGGGTGTGGCGGCGGGGAGCTGGCTTCAGAGGCCATTGTTGGCCTTTCCCATGCCCAGGATTACCCCATCACAGATGTCTGCCAGATCCTGCAGAAGGCCAAGGAGCTCCAAGACTCAAAGTAGCCCAGTGGCAAGAGGCCCGTGTTTGAGAGAAAAGCCACCGAGCCCTGTGCCCTGGCTCCCGGGACACACACAAACCCGTGAGAACCCAGCCTGAGGAGAAGCTTCAGGATTGGCCCGAGACCCAGGCTGCCTGCTGGGGGCACACTGTGCCGTGCTCCTTCCTCCATCACCATGCCCAGCGCCGCACCTGCCCTGCACCGTGGCCTCCTTAGGATACTGAGCAGGGCTGGAGCTGGGGAAGTTGTCCTTCCTGGGCCAGGGCCACTTCCAGCACTAGGAGGCTGGCAGGGGCCCCTCCCTGCCTCGGCTCTGCCGCCCCAGCCTCAGTTCCTGCTTCTGGTCTTTTCCTGAGTGATAGTCACGGGAGGTGTTTGGCCAGTGGGCCAGAAACCGCTTCCGGGCAGGGCGCTTTGGCTGCTCCATGGGGAAGGCGACCCTGAAAGCAGAGTCCCGCCGTCTGTCTTACCCACAGGTGTCTGTCTGTACTCAGTTGGTGTGGACATGAGCCCGAGTCCCCAGCTCTCTCCTCTCCATGTGTGTGAGCGGCTGAGTGTCTCTCAGCCCTCCAGGTCTCCCGGCCTCCCCTTCTCTGTCTCTACCTCTCCACCTGTCTCCTTCCGTCTCCTTCCCAGCGTGGGGCTGTGTCTGGCTCCATGGTTCCTCTCCATTATTCTCCCTGTCCTTCTCTGTTGGGGTGCCTTATCCTGAGCCACCTCCTCTCCCCATGTCCCTCTGCTCCCCTGAGCCTGGGTGACAGAATGAGGAGACTGCCCCAGCAAGGCCCCTGGAGGTCAAGCCTGGCCTTTGCCTCATGTTCCCATCCCCCAGCCCCGATTCCCGGGTCCCCTTGACTGGGAGGGAGCCCTCTGTGCCTCACTTAGAGGGTTCTGAACTCGTTCCCCATGGCAGAAATCTTGGAAACCAAATGCTGCTGAGAAAGGACAAAGCTTTGAGCCTCCTACCCAGAGAGGGAGAAGGAAGAGGAGCTGCCCACGGTCAGAACCCAGAAGAGTTGTCATTCCCTTGCCTTCCAGATCCCAACCCAGGATGGGCAAAGGTCCCACAAAGGGCAAGTGGGGCCCAAAGAAGCCTCTCTGGGGCCAGGGTAGCTGAGCTCAAAGGCCATGGAGTCCTGCCAGTTCCAGGAGGGCCATGTCTGTGCCTCTGTGTGCCCCTCTACCTGCTGCAGACTGAGGGAGGTGCAGGGGCTTCTCTGGCCCCTGCCTGAGCTGTCCCCAGGGTGGGGCATGTGTACCTTGAGCAGGGGCAGCTGGCCACTCCCAGTTCTCACCAAGTCACCTCCCTCCCTGTACAAGGTTTGTGTCCAGAAGCCGCGTGCCATAGTGAGGACCCTCGTCCTCCAGACTGGCTGGCGGACCCAGGCTCCAGCAGCCCTCCTGCCCCCAGAGCCTACCGAGTCTGGTGGGCAGGACTTCTCTCTGCCCTCCCTGGCCCGGCTGTGAGCTACGAACGGCTTCCTCAGGTGGCTCTTCTACTAGGCTTTTCCTTGGATTTCTGCACCTGCCTTTCTGTCTCCTCCTATCCCAAAGCACAGTATTTGGGAGACTTTGACTATTTATTCACACTCCTGGCTACATATTGCACATTGGCAAGTGCTCTGGGATGACGCGTGGGTGTGGGAAGGTAGAAGGGAGTTGGAGACAAGATCCTCTTGATTTTCCAAGATCAAAGTCAGCCTTTTCTCCCCATGTTTCTAGGACCTGCTTGGTTATCCAGCAGGTCCTGGCCAGGCAGGCTCTGAGTTCTATACTGTAACTGAGTGTAAGGGTGGGAAGACAGCTGGGCTGACTCCAAGACCTCCAGGATGAGGCAGAGACATGCTGCTTCCTGCCGGCTTGGGCCACCCTCTCCCCAGGACTTGTCAGCTGGTGATTCAGCCCCTCCTCCAACCCCTTCACAACCTTGGGCCACTGCCTGGAACCCAGCAGACACTGCCCAGGACTCCTACTGCATTTGTTCTTCTCTGCCCCCACGCTCCCTCCTGGGACCACACTACTTGAATCACCATCTAATTTGCCTTGCTGGCAGAGTTGGGTCAAGTGCCCTCTCCTTGACCTTGAGATGAAGGTCAGGAGCACAGGGACCAGGTCTTGGTTAGGCTGAGCTCCCAGCGGGACATCTGCGGAAAGGACCTGCCCTGACAATGTCCCTTCTCCAGATTCTCAAGCAGATGTCCAGGGGAGGTCCCCACAGAGCCAGAGTGCCTGAGGCTTCCTGCTTGAGAACCTGCCCCCTGGACCTTGGACACTTACAGATTGAGCTGTATGAATTCAGCAGGTCTCACTCCAGAGGGTCAGAACGTTTGCTTTTGTTTTTTCATCTGTTTTGTTTTTTGAATCAGTGCTGTTGATGACGAGTTGTTCTTCAATAAATCGTGTGTTCTTTGCAATGGGCATTGGTCTGTGATAAGGTGAAACTTTGGCGACCTCAGAGCAGGGAAAGATGTTTGAAAAGGGATGGAGTCGGAGTCTGTTAGAGTGGCCCTTCTAAGGAAAAGTCCAGGAGATCCTTCTGGGAAGAGCCTGTTCGATTCTTCCAGTTGAGCCTCAGTGGTCTGCAGCTGGGAGAGGAGGGAGGGAGTACTAGGGAAGGAGGTTCTACATACATAATTACATAGCCTGTTATCTTTCAGGTTTAAAAAAACTTAGACTGACCCATTATATGTGGAAAAAGCATTTGACAAAATTCAAAATCTTTTCCTTTTTTTTTTTTTTCTTCTTTTCCGGTTTTTAATTTTTTTGAGATGGAGTCTTGCTCTGTCACCCAGGCTGGAGTTCACCTCCTGAGTTCAAACAGTTCTCCCACCTCAGCCTCCTGAGTAGCTGGGATTACAGGTGTGCGCCAGCATGCCTGGCTAATTTTTGTATTTTTTAGTAGGGACGGGTTTTGCCATGTTGGACAGGCTGGTCTCTAACTCCTGGCCTCGAGTGATCTGCCCGCCTCAGCCTCCGAAAATACTGGGATTATAGGCGTTAGCCACTATGTCCGGCCACCATTATTTTTTTTTTTGCCACCAACAGCACTGTGCAGTTTTATTAACCATTCAAGTCCAGTAGCATCTGGTAAGATTGGGACAGAATTGGGATTGAAAAGTGAACAGATATTCAGCATCTAACAGTTCAAAAGAAGCCACTACATACTCTTTTCACAAATATGTTTTCACAGAGCCAATACAGTACTAGCCATTAACCCAGTACACCAAGTGTACTGAAGTAGAAAAGATGCAACAAGAAAAATAGCTACATTAGAAAGACCAACACTTTAGAAAAAAACACTTACAGTTTCTCCCCTTTAGCCCCTAAAACACATCTTACAGTCTGGATCTACCTATACAGTCCTACATTAGCTTCTAAAATATTTGTCAGGAGGGAAAAAATAAAATGACACTGGCCAGTACAGTCTTTGTATGTTTAGGAAGGGGATGGGGAGAAAGTCAGTTCTCAGAGCAAATTAGTCAGCTTCAGTCTTGTCAGCAGGTTGAGAAAGAAGTGCTTCAGAAGGCAACAGAAGAGAACAACAACTTCAGTAAAATGGCAGAAGAGAAACTGACCCACAAAATGGAAGCTAACAAAGAAAACAGAGAGGCACAAATGGCTGCCAAACTGGAGCGTTTGCGAGAGAAGGATAAGCACATTGAAGAAGTGCGGAAGAATTATTTTTTAGATTAAGAAAATTTGCCAGATGCAGTGGCTCAGAAAATTTGCCAGGCTCGGTGGCTCATGCCTGTAATCCCAGAACTTTGGGAGGCCGAGGCGGGCGGATCACGAGGTCAAGAGATGGAGACCATCCTGGCCAACATGGTGAAACCCTGTCTCTACTAAAAAAATACAAAAATTAGGCCGGGCGCGGTGGCTCACGCCTGTAATCCCAGCACTTTGGGAGGCCGAGGCGGGTGGATCACGAGGTCAAGAGATCAAGACCGTCCTGGTCAACATGGTGAAACCCCGTCTCTACTAAAAATACAAAAATTAGCTGGGCGTGGTGGCACGCGCCTGTAGTCCCAGCTACTCGGTAGGCTGAGGCAGGAGAATTGCTTGAACCCAGGAGGTGGAGGTTGCAGTGAGCTGACATTGCGCCACTGCACTTCAGCCTGGTGCCTGGTGATGGATCGAGACTCTGTCTCAAAAAAGAAAAAAAGAAAATTTAAGGTTAGTTGTGGTGGCTCATGCCTTTAATTCCAGCACTTTGGGAGGCCAAGGCGGGCAGATCACCTAAGGTCAGGAGTTTGAGACCAGCCTGACCAACATGGAGAAACCCCGTCTCTACTAAAAATACAAAATTAGCCTGGTGTGGTGGTGCATTCCTGTAATCCCAGCTACTCGGGAGGCTGAGGCAGGAGAATTGCTTGAACCCGGGAGACAGGTTGCCGTAAGCTGAGATTGCGCCATTGCATTCCAACCTGGGTAACGAGTGAAACCCCGTCTCAAAACTAAACAAAACAAAACAGCTTAGATCATCCCATTATCTGTAGAAAAAGCATTTGACAAAATTCAGCATCTTTTCATGATAAAAACTCTAAAGTAACGCCGGGCGCGGTGGCTCACGCCTGTAATCCCAGCACTTTGGGAGGCCGAGGCGGGTGGATCACGAGGTCAAGAGATCGAGACCATCCTGGTCAACATGGTGAAACCCCGTCTCTACTAAAAATACAAAAATTAGCTGGGCATGGTGGCACGTGCCTGTAGTCCCAGCTACTCGGGAGGTTGAGGCAGGAGAATTGCTTG
>PVKV010030196.1:0-22583 GCA_004027835.1 Alouatta palliata | reverse complement strand
TATATATAATAAAAAAAAAAAAAAAGAGATTTACTGGCTGGGTGTGGTGGCTCACGCCCATAACTCCAACACTTTGGGAGGCCAAGGAAGGTGGATCGCCTGAGGTTAGGAGATCGAGACCAGCCTGGCCGACATGGTGAAACCCCGTCTCTACTAAAAATACAAAAATTAGCTAGGCAGGTGCCTGTAATCCCAGCTACTCGTGAGGATGAGGATCGCTTGGACTCAGGAGGGGGAGATTGCAGTGAGCCGAGATCATGCCATTGGACTCCAGCCCAGGCAAAAACTGTGAAACTCCATCTCAAAATAATAATAATAACAATAACTAATTTAAACCTCAGTCTCATCCAGAAATATTCGTATCTCACAGAAACATCAGAATAATGTTTGACCAAATATCTGGAAACTCCATCATCCAGCCAATTTGGCACATAAAACTAACCATCACTCCATCTGAAAGTTAGATATCACCCTAATTTTGTACATGAGGGGACTGAGGCTCAGAAAGATTAAGTGACATACCCAATTACATACCTGATTGGAGGCCAGGCTATAATGAATCCCTACTCTCTCTAACTCCAGAAAGTTGGGGTTGAGATACGTATTATTGAATCTCACTTGGAAAGAAAGTCCAGTTCTCCCCTACCTACGTTAATAACCTTCCAACTAGCATTCAGTCATCCAGCAAATATTTAAGCCTCAACTGTACCCTGAGCTGTCAGGGAAGTAAAATCTTATTTTACCATCAAGACCAAAAAGTTACAAAAATGTGCAACGGGTCTTATTTTCTCTCTGGTGCAGGTGCAGGGTGGGAGTTAGGGGTGGGAATGGAAGGTTGAGTCACACCAGAAGTGGGCAGCAATGTGGGGACCAGGACCCAAGTGTGTCACCGCTGCTGCTTCCCTCGAAAGTGGGTGACCACGGAGAAGACTAAACACTCCGGCTTTGGGATGAGGACCGGACCGACATCAAACAATTCCCTTTCATAAGGGGGACTGCCTGCTGGGGTCCATTGAGAAAGAAGGCAGGCATTCCAAAAGCCACTTCTTTCAGCAGGCTGTAGACACAAAGTATTCCCTTAGGACGACCAAAACGGGAACACAGAAGAGTCACACGGCAAATGTCCCAGAGCCCTATTCCCACATTCCCCCACACCACGACACTTGATCTGGTGCCTCTAGTACGGCTGTGAGTCTGAGTCTCACCCCCTCAGGAAGGGAAATTCTCCCTCCAACGCAGGCCCCAGGTTTGTCCCCAGACCTGCCGCCTGGTATGGCCGCCTTCCTCTTGGTGGGCTGCAGGACCACTGGTGACACCTAGTGGCCGAGGCGGCAGTAGCAGCAGAGAACCAGAACTGATTTTCTCTCCTGGAGATGAGAGTTAAGACAGTGCCCCTCCGTCCCGGGGACCAAGGAAGCCCCCAAGGAGGGAGTATGTGAGATTTCCCAGCAGGGAGATCCCCCGAGGTGAGAGAAGAAAGTGAGGCATGATAAGGGCTCATGACACCCTTATCATAACTCATGCGGTTTGAACATTAAAAGGAATGTGACCTCATTTCTTATTCTAAGATGATAAAGGGGCACCCCTTGGCCTTTTCTTGATTCCAGTCCCCCAGAAAGGGCCAAGAGAAGACGTCCAGGCTCAGACCCCCGTCCGAGGCCCCCTTTGCAGCCGTCTCCTCTCAGCCACACACTGCTGCCCCGTCCAGTGGGCTCCATAGCCATTAATCATATGTGGCTATCTAAATTAAAATTACATTGAAAACTCAGCTCTTCAGGCACACCAGCCACATTTCAAGCACTCAACAGCCACAGGTAACTAGCGGCACCACAGACTATAGAGCATTTCATCATCACAGAAAGTCGGCATAGACAATGCTGGTCTGCAGGCTAGGAATTTTTTTCAGGCATCTTAAGATTTGTTTGTAATCAAAGTTCTCTTTGCAAAGACGAAAACGCAGAAAACTGGGTGGAGGTGTCATCCTGGTATACTGTGCTTGGAAGTACAGGCTGACAGAGAAGAAACTGACACAAATTTGGCTTGAACTGGGTTTTTTCCAGATGCCACTTCACCGTGTCTCTCTCCCAAGAACAGGAGCCATGTGGGCGTGTGTGTTTCAGCCTGCATTTGGCACTGGAGGTTAAAACAGGGTGTTCTCTTCCTTCTTGCTTTCTCTTCAAGAGAAATAACTTTTGCCTCAAACTTATGATAAAGAAGACACTTGGTAAAAATATTTGGGAACCTCCGGTTGGGCTACGTGAAGGCTCTTTTGAGACACACACAAGCCAGATTCTAAGGCATCATTCTTTTATAAGCCAGATTCTTTTATAAGAAGTCCTGGATGCCAGGGGACATTGGACTGGCCACCAAGATTAACCATCCCATGGGGTCACTTGGTACTTCATTCATTCACTCATTCAACCAGCATTTACCAAGTGCCCGTTATGTTCCAGGCACTATTCTAAGCTACAGAGATACAGTTGTATGCCAAACAAAGACCTTCCCTCACGGAATTTACCCACAAGAATGGGAGAATGTGACCCACAATATAAATAATGGTGTCACATCAGTATCAGGGATCCAGGCCAGCCATACACTGATGACAAGGGCAGCTGCCTCATTTTGAATTCCATCATCCCACCCCTATTCTGTACCAAGCACGGCTCACTCGGCTCTCAGCAGATTATCACAATCCTCACAGCCACCATATTAAGTCTCAGTTATCATTAGTCTCATCTTCCATTTGTGCAAACACAGAGAGGCAGAGCAAGTAGCTCAAAGCCACAGCACTGTACAGGCATGCGCCAGTGTTCCAAACCTGCTCTCCAATGTCATATAGTAGAGGGAAAGCATGTGTCATCACATACTCAGGGATTCCAGAATGCTGCAAAGAGAAGAATGAACAAGACATGCTCAGTGGTAAAAACAGATACAGTGTGATGTACCTCATGGTAAATAGAACATAGAAGTCACTATGGAAACAAAGGAAGGGCATATAAACCAGCCTCCAGGGATGTGGCAAGGGTGTTATCAGGGAATGCTTCCTGGAGGAGGTGATACATGAATGAAGTTCTAAAGGAAAAATAGAATTACAAGTGTTAAAAATGTGAGGAGGGAAGAAAGTGTGCTGGGCAAAGGGAACACAAGTGCCCAGGCCTAGGGGGAAGCGGGTATTCGGTGTGGGTGGGATACAGTTTGGAAGAAGAAGAAGAAAAGGGGCCCACTGATGGATTTTACAGACTGCTCGGAAGTATTTACTTGAATAGGAGGGTTTGGTGTAGTCATCAAACAATGCTGCAGATGAAAATGTTCCCGAGCATCAATATCAGGAAGATCACTTTTCACCAGCTTGAGATGGTGACAAGAATGCCGTGACTATCCACCCTAGGCTTTTACATACAGCCCTTCGTAATTTACACAGCAATTTCGTGTACCCAAACTCCCAAAGTCATTAACTGGCAGGGCCAGTCTGCAAGCTCAAGCCAGGGCTACAGCCTCCATTCCACAGCCAGCCTGCCAGACCCAGTGGTTGGCTGGCTGACTATCCTGGGAAAAACTAAAACCAAGACAGTTTCCATCACAGATGACTTTGAAAGAATCTGGGGATCCCATCCTGGTCTCCAGGCTGAGGCAGTAAGAGTCTGGAATCAAGAAATGCTCTGGTTAATACTTCTTTCCTATTTTTCTTCCAGACTAGGTAGACTTCAGAAATTACCTGTTCTTTCTGACCATGGAGTATAAGAAACTAAAAGAACTTATCTGTGGTTCTCAAGATGTCACACCCTGTTAGGCTTATCAGAAGTACCTGCAAGGCTGTTTCAAACTTTACAGAGGCTAGCACTGAGATTCTGTGTCCCCACCTTGCCCAAGCCCTGTCCCCCTTTGCATGTTCATTTGCTGCCACCTCAAATTCTCCTTAAAGGATGTTAGTATCTGGCCAGGCGTGGTGGTTTACGCCTGTAATCCCAGCATTTTGGGAGACTGAGGTGGGAAGATCACCTCAGGTCAGGAGTTCGAGACCAGCCTGACCAAAATGGAGAAACCCCGTCTCTACTAAAAATACAAAATTAGCCGGGCATGGTGGTGGGTGCCTGTAATCCCAGCTACTCAGGAGGCTGAGGCAGCAGAATCGTTTGAACTCAGTGAGCTGAGATCGCACCATTGCACTCCAGCCTGGACAACAAGAGTGAAACTTCATCTCAAAAATAAAAATAAAAAGGATATTAGTATCTTTTGGCCTCTGTGACCAATGGGAATGTGGCATCTGGGCATGTGCTAGGTGGAGAATGCACCAAGGGCCGCTGCCTTCAGCATTAAATGGGGGCAGTGGTATTACCTACCTCGGCTTATGAGGACTCAATAAGCCAATGCTTGAAAACTATTTCAGAGGCATTCATGCCTGGATGCCTGGCATACACCTGAATAATTGCCATTCTTAAGGGAAAGGTCAACAGTTTTGACTACTTAAAACTTTCAGCATCTGTGTGATAAATACCAATCATAATAACAACCAGAATTTTCCAACAAGAAAGTGGGAAAATTTTGCAGTAAGTAGTATATTCAAAAGGCTCACTTCCTTACCAAAAGTTCTTGCAACTCGGTAAGAAAAATACGAAAATCCCACAGTTGACCATTAAGGAAGAAACAGTCAGGCGGGCGGATCACGAGGTCAGGAGTTCAAGACCAGCCCGGCCAACATAGTGAAACCCCGTCTCTACTAAAAATACCAAAAATTAGCCGGGTGTGGTACTGGGCGCCTATAATCCCAGCTACTCAGGAGAATTGCTTGAACCTGGGAGTTGGAGGCTGCAGTGAGCCTAGATGGCCCCATTGCACTCCAGCCTGGGCAACAGGGCGAGACTCCACCAAAGAAGAAGGAGGAGGAGGGGGAGGAGAAACAGTCAATAACCTATTACTGAATGTTCATGTATGACCTCACCCCGTCCTCACATAACCCAATGAATTACACTATTATCGACCCCAACAGTGAACAGTGACCATGGCAATAGGACCAAGATGCTTACAGTAGTGTTTATATTTCACAGCAAAGTCTATAATGCACAATCTTCAAATGATGAGTTAAGGTTTTGATCCCCATCTCTTGAGCCATGGCATAATTCCTTCACCAGGTAGCCAGACGGAGCTGACATTTTCAATCCTGCAGCGCCAGCAAAATGAAATTTCCCATGTTCCTGTTGTTTTTGATGATGTCTGCTGACCTCTGGCTAATCCAATGTGATATATAGCCTAGAACTGCAAAAAGGAAGACTCCTGAGGCTGCCTGGCTATGAATTCATGTGCTTTTCTTCACTGTGAGATGAAGGCATAGATTTGTCAGCACACTTAGAGCCAGAGGCCTCACGGGAACCCAGGACCTCGAAGGACTCGACATCTCTCTTACCCCAGATTATGGCTCATTCTAGAAAAATCTGAGCATGTTTTCTGGCTCAGCTCAGCCCCTTGGAGTCATACACTGTTGCTCCTGAAGAGATTTTGGAGGATCAGTCTGGTCTGTGTTTTTCAAATTATGCTCCTTTTAAGCCTTGAGGGTCACCCCAAGGCAGTTTGGGGGATGCAACCAAAAGGATTGGATAGATCCAAAGTTCTACTTAAATCTTTTTTATATATTGATTTCCATTTGAAGAACAATTCCTACTGCTATAAAAAAATTTGAAAACCCATGAGCTAGTCTAGCCCCTTTCAGTTAAAGAAAAGAAAATGGAGGCTGGGCGTGGTGGCTCACATCTGTAATCCCAGCACTTTGGGAGGCTGAGGCAGGAGGATGGCTTGAGCCCAGGAGTTTGAGATCAGGCTGGACAACACAGTGAGACCCTGTGTCTACAAAATACTTACAAAATAGATGGGTGTGGTAGCATACGCCTACAGTCCCAGCTACTCGGGAGGCTGAGGCTGGAGGATCACTTGAGCCTGGGAGGTTGAGGCTACAGTGAGTCATAATTGCACCACTGCAGCCTGGGTGACAGAGTGAGACTCTACCTCAAAAAAAAAAAAATTAAAATTAAAATTAAATCAAGGCAAGAGAGGAGAGCTGCAACTGTGACTCAGGTCTCCTGGCTCCAGAGCTCTTTCTCCACTGTCCTGGCTGTCCCCTTTCCTCTCCCCACATCCAGGTTATGAGATCTGGCTGGCTGGTTTGACCATGGCTTTGAAATCAACATGCTTACCAGGGTCCTGAGCACCTCCTGACCACCCGGCATTTGCTAACAGCGTAAGCAAACAGGATGCTCAGTTCAGTTGCATGAGCCAGAAAGCACAAAATATCGTGTTTGGCTAAGATAAAAGTTTATTTCTCTTCGATAGCAGAATGTTTGAGGAAGGTTTTTTTTAAAAAAAAAAAAGGGGGGGAATAAATTAATTTTATGACTCTACAACCTAGGCAGTGCAAAATAGATATGACAATTACACAAAACTTTTAGGAACCCAAGCTCCTTCCAGTCCATCACTGTCATCCCAGGGGTGTGCTGCTCATCCTCGTGTTCCAAGTTGGCAACCAGAGCTCCAACCATCATATCCACATTCCAGGAAGCAGAATAAATAAAAGGAGCAAATGGATATATTATTTTTTAAAGAAAGTTCCCTGAAAGGGGCCATATAACACTTGTACATGTCTTTCAAACAGAACTGGTTGGAAAAACAAAAAACAAAAAAAGATGAAAAATGCAGACTTTTATTCCAGGCAGCCATCTTCTCAGCTAAATATCAGAGCTTCTATTACAAAGGAAGAAAGGGAAAGTGATATTGGAGTAAGAAATTTAAAATCTCTGCCACAAAACAATTATGTTTCTAATCCTCATAACAGCCTATGAAGTAACTTCAGTTATTATCTCCATTTTACAGACGAAAAAATTAAGGCTTAGAGAATTTTTTTTTTTTTTTTTTTTTTTTTTTTGAGATAGGGTCTCACTCTGTCGCCCAGGCTGAAGTTGCAGTGGTGCCATCATGGCTCACTGCAGCCTCAGCCTCCTGGGCTCAAGCAATCCTCCCACCCCAGCCTCCCAAGTACCTGGGACTGCAGGCACACGCCACTACACTCAGCTTATTTTTGTACTTTTTGTAGAGACAGGGTCTTGCCAAGTTGCAAATTCCTGGCCTCAAGTGTTCCTCCCACCATGGCCTCCCAAATGCTGGGATTATAGACGAGAACCATAGTGTCCAGCCAAGAGAAGATTCTTGACCAAGGTCTCATACTCGAAAGCCCTGGCCAACATCTCACTGAAACTTATGAGAGACCCTGAGGCAGAACTGTCCAGCCAAGCTGCTCCCAAATTCCTGACCCAGACAAACTGAGAGACTATTTATTTTTGTTTCAAGCCACTAAGTTTCAGGGCCATTTATTATGCAACCACTCATCTAGTTTGTGGTGTGTGTCCTCCAGAGGGACTGTATTTTAATAGGGGACTCAGAGAGGCTGCCCGTGGAGCAGAAAAAGCCGTAGCCTGAAGTCAGGAGATCTGGGCCTGGTCTTACTTCTACCTTGTAAAAGTTCATGCCTGTAATGCCAGCACTTTGGGAGGCCTAGGCAGGCAGATCACGAGGTCAGGAGTTCAGGACCAGCATGGTCAACATGGTGAAACCCTGTATCTACTAAAAACACAAAAATTGGCCAGGCGTGGTGGCACGCGCCTATAATCCCAGCTACTCAGGATGCTGAGGCAGGAGAATCACTTGAACCTGGGAGGTGGAGGTTGCAGTGAGCCAAATCATGCCACTGCACTCCAGCCTGGGTGACAGAGTGAGATTTTGCCTAAAAAAAAAAAAAAAAAAACTAGCCCGGGAAAACACGCTTCAGGGCTCTGAACTTCAGTTCTGAACATCGTAAACACGTTTTTAAGGGAAGGGGCAGGTGTCGAACTAGACGTCCTCTCGGATCTCTTTTAACTTTCATGTTCTAATGGTTGAAAGAGAGAAACTGGGAGCAGAGCCCAGCACCCCTGGCCAGGCCAGCAGCTACTTTCTCCCCAGCTCGCAGGCTGCAGCCGACCAGAAAGGAGGCCCCAGGCCCTCTCGTCGATTGAACCCAGGCTCTCCACCCGCAGAGTCAGCCTATGAGCCTTTCAGTTGGTGGGTGGAAGTCTCTGGGAAGAGGTTGTACAAGTCACAATCCAACCCCTCTAGAAAAGACTTGAGGCTTAACTCGTAAGCAGCAATAGGAAAGGAAAGCTACAATCTCTAAATCAGCGGCTCTCAACCAGAGAAAACTTCCGGCTCACCTCGCCAGACATTTGACATTGGACAATGTTTGGGGACACTTTGGGTTGTCACAACTGGAAGGGTACAGTGGCATCTCCACTGCTGAGCTCTTTCGCTTGCTCACTCTCTCATCCACACGCATAAACCCTCACTTACCCCGAGACACTGGGTCTGCCTGTGTGGATGCTTGCCCCAGTTTCCCAGCAGCGCTGGTGGATCTGGGGGTTAGGGATCCAGACCGTCAAGGGGACAACCAAACTGAAACCCGCAGTGGAATCACCAAGA
Source organism: Alouatta palliata (assembly GCA_004027835.1). Classification (NCBI taxonomy): domain Eukaryota; kingdom Metazoa; phylum Chordata; class Mammalia; order Primates; family Atelidae; genus Alouatta; species Alouatta palliata. Next base: position 14,087 of record PVKV010030196.1, on the reverse strand, counting down.
GGCAGAGCCTGGTTTTGTGGGCCTGAAACATAAATACTTCCAGGGAATCTCACATAGAAATATGCATGAACACGGCCTTGGCGTGGCAGAAGCTTTAGTGTTATCTGCTTTGGGGTAAATAGATTCTCTAGAGCCTTGGTTTTAAGGAGCCCCCGCAAAGCGCAGAGCTTTCCCCTGGTGGTGCGTTTCTGCAGCCCCGGAGACAGCACGGTCTGTTCGCCTGGAAACATCCCTGCGGCGAAGATAGGCAGGCACGCGATTACTCTCTCTTGCCTGCGCCAGAGGCAAAAGCTGCCCTGGCCGCCCCGCGCTGCCAGCCCTGCAGTCCCACAGCCACGCGCCTCCGAGTCCCACAGCCCCCAGCCCGCAGCCCCGCGCCCCTCAGCCCACTGCGCTCTCGCCCAGCAGCACTGCCCCCTGGTGGACGCCCCGGGCAGCGCCCGCCCACTCCTCCGACTCCTAAGCCAAGCAGCTCCCAGCCTGCTCCAGACACTGCACCCACCGGGCTCCGCTCCCCACGCCTGCATGTCCCGACACTTGCCAGCCTTGGGACCAAGCAGAAGTGCATCCCTGACCTTCCTCTGGTCCCAACCAAAAGTGGCCAAGACATCACAATGACAATGTGTCTCCCCACTATGATATTTTCAATTCCTGTGCATGGCTTCCGCTGGCCTCCTTCACGCGCGCGCACACACACACACAAAAATACACACACGCGCGCGCGCACACACACACTCTTCAGTGCTCCTGACATCCAATCAGGTGCCAGGGACAGAAGCGCCATCCTCTGCCCAGAGGTCTGGCACTGGGAGACCTTTCCCCTGGTCTCGTGCACCCTGCTCTTCAGGTCTCAGTTTGGACGCCACGTTCCAATCCAGGAGGCCTTCCTCACCCAGGCAAGGTATTCTCACCACACCCCAAACCTCTTTTGCTCTAAGGCAGGGGTCCCTACACCCCAGGCCACAGACCAGTACTGGTCTGTGGCCTGTTAGGAACCAGGCTGCACAGCCTGAGCTGAGCCACAGGGCGAGGGCGAGCATGGCTGCGTGAGCTCCGCCTCCTGTCAGATCAGCAGTGGCATTAGATTCTCACAGGAGCGTGAACCCTGTTGTAAACGGCATATGGGAGGGATCTAGGTTGGTGCTCCTTAGGAGAATCTGACGCCTGAGGATCTGTCACTGACTCCCATCATCCCCAGATAAGACCATCTAGTCGCAGGCTAACAAGCTCACGGTTCCCACTGATTCTACGTTATGGTGAGCTGTAATTATTTCATTATATATTACAGTGTAATAATAATTATTATTATTACATTACAATAATTATTTCATTATACATTACAATGTAATAATGATAGAAATAAAGTGCACAATAAATGTAATGAACTTGAATCATCCAAAACCATTCTCCGCCACCCCTGTCTACGCACCCTACCCCTTTCCTGTCTGTGGAAAGAAGTGTCTTCCATGAAACTGGTCCCTGGTGCCAAAAAGGTTGGAGACCACTGCTCTACGTATGGATTGGTTGATAATCGATGTTTGGATTCACTCTCCCAGGCCCTGGGTTTGTCTCTGGGAATGCAAAGATGAGAAGGTCACGTGGTGCAAGTGGGGAGATGCCGGCCTGGATGGCTTTATCCTACCAGACATCCTAAGATTTGGGAAGAGAACAGGTTTTCTTCCAAGTGAATGCCCGGCCCAGCTTCCTAAAACCCCCTCTTTCCTAACTCAGCCCACACCCCTCCCCTCCTTAGTGCTGCCTCTCCTCACTGCTTCTTGGGGCCTTTTCTACAGCTGGTTGTAGATAGAGACACTTCTCCCCACCTCACAGGGAGACCATGAAAAGGTATTACAGGAAATTTCTCTAGAGACCATGGGAGAGAAGAGGAAGCGCTGGGCATGTGTGTGCCAGCGCGTCAGCGTGCATGGTGCATGCACACACGGGAGGAGTCTACAGGTTTCACAACACTAAATCCATTCTGGTGATTTTAGCTAAAAGTGGAGAGAGGATTCCACATTCTTGGCAGATGACAGTATAGTGGTTCAAATAGTATTCCCCCAAAATTTACCTTCACCCAGAACCTCTGAACGTGACCTTATTTGGAAATGTGTCTTTGCAGATTCATTAGTTAAGATGAGGTCATACTGGATGAGATGGGCCCTCGATTCAATGACTGATGTCTTTATAAGATAAAGGAAAAACATAGACATAAGGCCACAGGGACACAAAGAAGAAGCCCTGTGAGGTGGAGGCAGAGACATGGAGCAGATTCTTGCTCAGAGCCTCCAAAAGGAGCCAACCCTGCCCACGCCTTGCTTTTGGACTTCCGCCCTCCTGAGCTGTGAGAGAAGAAATTTCTGATGTTTCAAGCCACTGAGTTTTGAGGTGTTCTGTTACACAGCAGTGGAGACAGGACCGAAGGCCATGTGAAAGATCAGGAAGAACACACAAAGCTCTGAGAGACTCGCATGCAGGGAACAAGGGGGAGACACTCAAACCCAGAAAGACTGGACAGGAAGGCAGGGACCAGGCTGTGAAGGAGATTTCAGATCATACTCAGGGTCTTCAATAAGGTTTCCTTTGTTCTAAGAGCAATGGGGAGGAACTGGTGGGCCCTAAGCAGGGAAGGACACTGTCAGATTCCACTCTGGAAAGGTAGCTCCGGCCCCAGCAGGAGAACGAATGGGCAACAGAAAGTGGCACCTTCTCGGAGACAAGGAGAGATGGATGGATTTGAGACACTGGAGAAGTGGAATGAAGAGGATTTGCTATTAGATTGGATATGGGTTGGGCACAGTGGCTCACATCTGTAATTATGGCATTTTGGGAGGCCAAGATGGAAGGATCACTTGAGCCAAGGATTTTGAGATCAGCTTGGGCAACATAAACAGACAAAATAAAAAAATTAGCTGAACATGGTGATACACGACTGTGGTCTCAGTGACTCGGGAGGCTGAGGCAGGAGGGATCCCTCGAGCCCGGGAGATGGAGGCTCCCTTGAACCATGATCGCACCATTGCACCCAGCCTGAGTGACAGAGCAAGATCCTGTCTCAAAATAGCTTGGATATAGACAACTGAGGGAGGTGGAGACTGCCTCTGACAACTGAATGGGAAGTGACACCACTCACTGAGAAAGTGGACAAGGCCCAGATTTAAGAGAAGTATAAGTAAAGGCAAGAGTGAGGTGTCAATGGGCATCCAAGTAGAGACGGTCAGGAAATAATGAGACCTGCAGTTCTATCACCAAGCAAAGAGATAGCCTGTGGCTCCTCACTACGGCCACAGGCAGTACCAGCATCCAGGACTGGTAGGCAACAGATCGTTTTGCTTACCAGCTGCCGTTTACAAAAATCTGAGGATGCTTGAGTCCAAGATATAAAATCATGCAGTATTTGTATATAACCTATGCACATTCTCCCTCGTACTTTTGTTGTTGTTTTAGTTGAGACAGAGCCTTGCTCTGTCACCCAGGCTGGAGTGCAGTGTCACAATCTTGGTTCACTGCAAACTCCACCTTCTGGGTTCAAGCGATTCTTGAACCTGCCTCAACCTCTGGAGTAGCTGAGACTACAGGCATGCACCACCATGCCTGGGCTAATTTTTGTATTTTCAGTAGAGACAGGGTTTCACCATGTTGGCCAAGCTGGTCTTGACTCCTGACCTTAAGTGATACACCCACCTCAGCCTCCCAAAGTGCTGGGATTATAGGCGTTAGGCACTGCACCCGGCCCTCCTTTACACTTTAAACCATCTTTACGTTAGTTATAATAACTAATATAAATACTATGTAAATAGTTGTTATATTGTTTACAGAATGACAAGAAAAAATACTTTCTACATATTCAATACTGAATTTCTTTTAAGTATTTTGATCTAAGGTTGTTTGAATTCACAGATATAGAACCCATGCATACGAAAGACCAACTGTATTTTATCTAATTATTTGTACTAATAGGACTGTTTTGAAACTTATAATTCAAATTTTGTGCCCACTTATATGAAAACCTTTAACTCATTTGCCATAAATCATTTGAGGAAAGAGAATTAAACCTAAGGGTCAAAAGTTCTAGGTTCACATCCTTGGAATAGCCGTGGTCAAAATACATTTCCCAGCCTCAGTTGTATCATATCCAAAGCAGGAATAATAGTAATGCCAGCCTCACAAAGTAGCTGAGAGTAGTAAATGAGACCATTTATGTGAAAGATAACTTATGTGATGGGTTGTCAAATAACGTTTGCTTGTAAGAAAATTCCTAGGGAGTCTATCAATAATATTCCTAGGGAGTCTACCTGTTATTTCACTGGACTGATATTCCATATTATGTGTGGCTCATGGGTTATTAGTTGAAGCTTAGAGTTCTGAAGTCCCAGCTCCTCCCTGGTGAAAACTCAGCACTCTCTCCTGCCTGCCTCACAGCACTGTTGATTCCTCTTTCCCACGGGGATTCTGCAGAGTTAGCGGCAGAATCCCCTCCCAGCTCTGAGCTGCTCTGTCCATCCCTATAACCCTCTGCAAGCAGCATAACAGGTAACACCAAGCAGACATTTGCTAAGTGTTGATTTAAACTAGATTCATCCTTAAAAAGACATGAGTTATAATCACATTTGACTTGTATAAACTGAGCTATTAATTTCAAATGTTAAATTTCACTCCAGTGGATTAAAAACTTCCTCTAGACTGGCCGGTGGAGAGAGCTTATTGTCCCAGTTACTAAGGAGGCCGAGGCAGGAGAATCACTTGAGGCCAGGAGGTCAATGCTGTAGTGTGCCATTATGGTGCCATTATGGTGCCCCTACATTCCAGCCTGGGCAACAAAGCAAGACCCCATATCTAATAAACAAACAAATACACAAAACTTCCTCTAAATCACATCAACCTTAAATTGGTTTGAAATACAGGCGCTTTGTAACCTCAGTTTCCACATTCACCTATTCAACCAACCATGGATCAAAAATATTCAGGGAAAAAGAAACAATAAAAAATCATAGCACAATAAATAATAATACAAATAAAAAGCAATGCAGTTTAACAACTATTTATACAGTATATGAATTGTATTAGGTATTATAAGTAATCCAGAGATGATTTAAAGCGTATGTAAATACAATGCTATTTTATAGTTGAGGCTGGAGCCTCTCAGATTTTGGTATGGGGGTTGGGGATCCTGGAATCAATCCCCTCGAATACCAGGGGCCAACCGTATTTGCTTTAATCACACTGGGTAACTTCTAAAACACCCGGGTGGTGAAAACCGAATGTCTAAGGAAAGAGAGGACAGGAAAAGGAAGACAGAGAGATACTTGGGGGGGGGGGGAAATCCGGGGAAACATACCTGGGCCCAGAAGGAGATTACATAACCTGGCTTTCTGAAAATTTTCTCTTTTTTTTGAGACGTAGTTTCGCTTTGTCTCCCAGGATAGAGTGCATGGGGCAATCTCGGTTCACTGCAACCTTCACCTTCCAGGTTCAAGCAATTTTCTTGCCTCAGCCTCCCTAGTAGCTGGGATTACAGGCGCCTGCCACCACACCCGGCTAATTTTTGTATTTTTAGTCGAAAGGGCGTTTCGCCTGTTGGCCAGGCTGGTCTCAAACTCTGGACCTCAGATGATCCACCTGTCTCGGCCTCCCGAAGCGCTGGGATTACAGGCGTCAGCCACCGCGCCCGGCCCGGCCGGCCCTTTTTAGACTATTGGTGAGCTCTGGGATGATTGGGAATCGGGAAAGGCTTCGCTTCCGCCATATAGCAATGCCTCAAAAAGCCACGAGATGGCAATATTACTCCAGGAGCGTCTCCGTCCCTCCCACCCTGGTAGCTAACGGCTTGCTTTGTTCACAGGAAACCCTCTCTAGCAAATATCATCGGTGCCACTGTACGTTTTCCACTACTTCATGCTCCTGGCCTTACCTTCAGCCACTTTCCTATCACTAGCCCTAATATAAAAACAAGCTACTGCTATTTGTGACATCTTAAAAATAGCGCTTTGATCTCTGCGCTCAATTGCAAAAGCAGCTGAATCAAATGAGCAGCATAAAATAAACAAAACCCAGGTGAGGGTGATCTGTTCCTTTTTGTGAGTTAACACCCAGAGAGAAGACTTCCCAGGGAAACTAGGTGCCGCCAGCCTAGAGACAGTCAGAGACAAAAGTGCCACTTGAGACAAGATAATTCCTCCAGTAGGAGAGAGGGGCTGCCAGCCCTCTTAAAACGTGGCGGGAAAGGAGGCTGAGTCCCGCTCTGCAGAGAGTGGAGAACAAAAACTGGAATACCATTATCTTTTAGCTTTTTATTACGAAAAAATCCAACTATACAAAAGTAGACAGAGTAGTAAAATAAACCCAGACACCATCTTAAGAACTATGAAACTGTAAACCAGGAAAGAGGCAGCAAGGAAAAATGTAAGTTCCCAGTTTACTGAGGAACCTTAAGATGGAAGTTGTCAGAACCCTGGGTCCGCCCACTCCAGCCCTTTATAGTATAGTCTTAATGCAGTCTTTCAATGTAATGTCTTTTAATGAAAAATCCTTAAAAGAGAAGAGTGGGAGAGGCTAGCTCCTGAGCTCTGGTCTTCAAAGGGCAATCTGGAAAAGGGATAGGGGGTGACTGCGTCAACTCCCAGCCAGACTCAAAAAAAGAGGACACCTACGAGGAGAAACAGATAGTCCAGACCACGGGGGAGAGAGGTACACACACTCATGCCAGTCCCCCAGAAGCAGAGCCCTTGACTTCCTCAGCCACTGTTCCTGACCACAGCCTCAAGGAAGTTCAGTCCTGAAGACTGAGTAACCAATTTCAGCACCAAAAGGATTTGAATGCTTGTGTAGTCTCCTGTAGGGCAGAGGCTCTTTACCTGGATGGGCTACTAGAGATGTCTGAACCCCTAGAAAATTATATACTGATTGAATGTCCCTTATCCCAAGTGCTTGGAACCAGAAATGCTTGGATATCAGATCTTTTCAGATTTTGGGATATTTGCATTACACAGCGTCCCTAATCCAAAAATCGGACATCTGAAATGCTCCAATGAAAATTTCCTTTGATTATTATATAAGTGCTCAAAACATTTCAGGTTTTGGAGAATTTCTGATTTTTGATTTTTGGATTAGGGATACTCAACCTGTACATGGACATTTTCCTGCAGCTTTTATATTGTCAAAGAATTTTGGGGCCACTCGCTGTCCCTTCACCTCTTCCAGAAAAAAAAAAAAAAGTCTAAAAACCCACTGTAATGACACAGATAATGCTTATCCAGTATTTCTTCTCTTATAGTCATTTTTGTTGTTGTTTTGAGACAGGGTCTCACAGTTTGGCCCAGTCTGGAGTACAGTGGCATGATCTCTGCTCACTGCAACCTCCACCTCCTGGGCTCAAGCAATCCTCCCACCTCAGCCTCCCGTGTAGCTGGGACTACAAGTGTGCATCACCGCACCTGGCTAATTCTTATAATTTTCATAGAGACAGGGTTTCGCCATTTGCCCAGGCTGGTCTTGAACTCCTGAGCTCAAGCAATCGACCCACCTTAGCATCCCAAAGTGCTGGGATTACAGGCATGAGCCATTGTGCCCACACTATTCTTTTAAATCTGATGAACTATGAATCCTTTAATTTTAAACAACTGCCACAGAAAATTAAATAAATAGGTAGATAAAAATTTTCCTGCTAAATTCATGATTTTGAAATGTCACAAGATCTTCCTTCTAGTGATTTGATGAAATCCAGCACAAATGAACTATATTCTATATTTGAGATTTGTTTTTTTCTGGAGAAGGAGTTTCACTCTGTCACCCAGGCTGGAGTGCAATGGTGCAATCTTGGCTCACTGCAACTGCCACCTCCCAGGTGAAGGTGATTCTCCTGCCTCAGCCTCCTGAGTAGCTAGAACTACAGGTGCAAGTGACCACACCCAGCTAATTTTTGGGTTTTTTTAGGAGAGATGTGGTTTCCCCATGTTGGCCAGGCTGGTCTCGAACTCCTGACCTCAGGTGATCCACCCACCTCACCTTCCCAAAGTACGGGGATTACAGGTGTGAGCCACCGCACCAAGCCTATATTTGAGATTTATATCCACATGACATGACTATAGAAGTTTTAGTAAAAATAACTGTTCTTAGGTACTTTATGCTGGAAAAAATTTCATGTATTAATTTCACAGCTCTAAGAAGAAACCAACAAGTAACTACAATTATTTTAAGCATTTTTAATAACAATGGTACCCAATTCATTAACAAATGAATTTGGGCAATGTGCTTTGCTCTACAATCCATTAGACACATTCTCACTGCAAATAGTTCAGAAATCATTTTGGAAATAGACACAAACAAGTACGTATTCATTTGCAGAAAACGCTATTTACAGCTTTAATATCAAATATAGTTATCGTAGTTCACAGAAAGAATATAAAGTGCAAAAGCTCCATTTCAAAAGGCATTAAATCACTCCCAAAGCAATGGAGATTAAATTTTACCACAGCGAGTGGGCATGCCACCCTTTTATAGCACTCCCTACACAAAGTATAAAACAAGGTATATATCTGAAAATACTACATTGCTCTGATTAAATATTGTGGTTATAAAATAGTTTTAAATCTGGTTTAACATACAGAGAAAGATACGATTCAAACAATTAGTCCCATAGAGTAGGGATCATTTTTTTTTTTAAGTTTGTAGGAGGATGATGTCTATAAAATCCATCAAGAATCCCAATCTGGCCCAAGACTTCTCTTTGGCCACCTAGAATAATAGCACCTAGGCAAAGCCTTGGCTATGAAAGCTTTATGATTAATTTCAGTGTAAAAGGAGTGGCCAGGTGCAGTGGCTTATGCCTGTAATCCCAGCACTTTGGGAGGCCGAGGTGGGCAGATCATGAGATCAAGAGATGGAGACCATCCTGGCCAACATGGTGAAACCCCATCTCTACTAAAAATACAAAAATTAGCTGGGCGTGGTGGCCCACACCTGTAGTCCCAGCTACTTGGGAGGCTGAGGCAGGAGAATCACTTGAACCCAGAAGGCAGAGGTTGCAGTGAGCTGAGATTGCACCACTGCACTCAAGCCTGGCAAAAGAGTGAGACTCCGTCTCAAAAAAAAAAAAAAAAAAAAAAAGGAGCTAGGAGAGGGGCACTGATTGCCTGACTGGGTGAACTTCAGCATCCACCTGTACCCCAGAGATGGTTCCATGTCCGCCCCAAGGTATAAAGAGCCAGGAAGGCTTAAATCCCAGTCCTGGGGACTCAACAAGGCACTGGCTCATGGAAGCACGATGAACTGGAGAGATAAGTTTACTCACCTGAGAGATGCAGTAAGTGGAACGGGTGGTCATATTTTTGTAAAGCTTTGTGTTTGATGACCATCGAGCTTTGTTCCCCAACAGAACATCTTTGACCTATAATTAATGTTTTCGGTACTCTTCACTAGACAGGCATAGAGTTCCCCAAAATGCAGCCTGTCCTCATATGGATTCAGACATATCATCCCCACATACCTTAAATGTGTTCATGGAAGGACTTGCCTTATAATGATATAATCATAAAGAGAAGAAAAGATTTCTGTTTCTAATAATCAACAATTAAACACTGTAAAACATAAATCACTGATTGAAATGATCACACGGAAACATGAATGGTTTTTTATAACCTAACTCCAGTTTCTGCTGGGTACTGATCTTGGCCAAATTCTGACCAGAGCAAAATCTGAGAGCCATGCTAAGCAAACACGGCCATACCCTAACTCCTAAGTGCGAGCCCTGCTGGAGGGAGGGAGATTCCTGATTGCCCATCAATTAATGAAATAAGCTATTCATTTTTTACAATCCAAATGTATCAAAATATGTGGAGTCACATATTTAACAGCTATTTATGATGGCTCATCAAGCCAAGAGCAGAGGCACATCAAAAAGTGGAATTCAGTTCATGACTTTTTAGGGCCCATTCATGTCAGGCTTGATTAAAAAGGTAGATTCAGTAGTCAGTCTCAGAATGCAATGATCAGCACTCAAGCATATAGCTAACTCTAGTGTATTCCAAACCCACACACCATGAAAAATATACAACTGGCATTTATATGCCATTCAAGCTACAGGATAAATGTCAACTCTGAAAGACATCGTTTATTTACAACTATATTGAGGGAAAAAAGATGAGTCTATACCAAAATATTAACAAGGGTTATACCCGGGCAATAGAAATATGGGTCACTTTTTTTTCTTCAACTTTTCTGCAGTTTCCCAATTTTCTTTAAAGAGTTTGTAATGCTTTTACATAAATGAGTGATGCCATAAACCCAACTTAAAATAAGATGGGTATATCTCTACTCTCTCCTTGTTTATATCCCATGCTGGCAAGCTAGAGTGATTTCTGTTCAAACATGAAGTTATGTTTTCTCCTCCTCAAATATACTCCATTCCACATTTCTTTCTCAGCTCATCTCTTCAGAACCAGTTTCTAGAATTAGAAGCACATTCTGCTTTTCACATTAAAAAAAAAAAAAAAAAAAAAAAAAAAACCCAGGCTTAAAATATACACCGAACCCCCTATCTTGGAGCATTTATGCCATAAAATAGATGAGACCAGAATCCATGCCTGATAAGGTCAATCTAAAATGAGGATGGTGTGATATTTGCCTTTAAAAAATTCTAGACTTGAAACCCTGGACTTAACAGCAGGTTCTGTTCCATCAACCACCTAGGTCTCAAAGAGCTACATTAGAAGTTCCACGAATATTTAATTCAAAGATCATTTTAAAAATATTTTTTAGGCTGAGCCTAATGGCTCATGCCTATAATCCCAGCACTTTGGGAGGCCAGGGTAGGCAGATCTCTTGAGCTCAGGAGTTAGAGACCAGCCTGGGCAACATGGTAAACCCCATCTCTTCAAAAAAATACAAAAATTAGCTGGGAGTACTGGCACACACCAGTGCAAAAATTAGGTGGGAGTGGTGGCACGCACCGGTAGTCCCAGCTCCTGATGAGGCTGAGGTGGGAGGATCGCTTGAGCCTGGGAGACAGAGGCTGCAATGAGTCGTGACTGCACCATTGCACTCCAGCCTGGGTGACAGAGCGAGACCCTGACTCAAAAACAAAACACACTCTCTCTCTCTCTCTATATATATATATATATATAAACCATAACAAAGCAATCTATATGTTGAATTTATTCAACACCTAATTTTTCCACCTTGGAAATTGCCAGTTGGTTAATTTGCATTTTCACCACCTCGTATATTATTAAGTAAATGCTGTAAATTTAACAAAACACAATTTATTTCACACACTGGGGTTCCACAAAGATTTCTTTTTTTTTCTTTCTTTTTTTTTTTTTTTTTTTTTCTGTGACGGAGTTTCACTCTTGTTGCCCAGGCTGGAGGGCAACGACACAATCACAGCTCACCACAACCTCCACCTCCCAGGTTCCAGTGATTCTCCTGCCTCAGCCTCCGAAGTAGCTGAGATTACAGGCATGTGCCACCATGCCTGGCTAATTTTGTATTTTTAGTAGAGACGGGGTTTCTCCCTGTTGGTCAGGCTGGTCTTGAACTCCCGACCTCAGGTGATCCGCCTGCCTCAGCCTCCAAAAGTGCTGGGATTACAGGTGTGAGCCACCACGCAAGGCCTCCACAAAGATTTCTTACTACAGAGTTCTGCTTTTGAACAACCTATATAATTTGATAATCAGAGACATACCATAAAGTCATTGATTTTTAAACTCTAAATTCAGTTGCTTATTGGGGTTTTCCCCTTGTATCTTGTACAAATTTTAACTAGAGTAAGAGTTCCTGGATGTGCCAAAAACATTCACCTTCCCAACTCTTACATACGTAGGACAGTGACATGACTCCTGCCCACACAAGAAAACACCTGTCCCGCCCTCTCCCAACAATGGAATGTTACAAAGCAGGACACGCCTGAGTTAAAATTAGTATCCCTGAGGTTGGTAATTCCCACCATGCACCTGGAAGACAGTTCTTGATTCTTCCATTCACCCGGATGAAGAGAAGATTCATTGTAGCCAGTGTCTTTTCCACATTAGGTGAGAAAAATTCAGAAGGCAACAGATTTGCGCTGCTACACCAGCAACCCAAAACCAGCCCGTGAGTGCGTAGTTACTGTCAGTGCTTGAGAAAAGCGAGCCATCGGATACTCTGGAAAACCCAGAAAGCACCTTCTACTGTGAGAGGGAAGAGCATGATGCCCACAGAAAAAACAACAGAAACAAGAAGTGAGATTCTCGAAAGTAATTTCCAGAATAGTACAGCATACTGGAAGCTTCGAATGAGAAAAAGTATCCAAAAAATTCATGTTTGCTCCAAATTTTGAACCAGAACCCACACCACAATTGTGAGGAGCCCTTTGGTAAACTTACAGAGGTCAAGTCTTAAAGATGGTGGGTCTGTGGAAATGTTCATGCCATAATTCTTCTTCTCTGTGGATTTGAGGCTGCGGAGCTGGGGTGAGAAGGGGAGGCAGAAATAATGTCAGTATTCAAAAATTGTGCTCATCTTCAAGAATGGCCTAAAGTGAAGTGTAGGTTTTGGCATAAGAGGTTTTACTCATTAGCTTCACTTTTATCTGAAGTGTCTCCATCTCTCCACAGAGGTAGTAGTAAAAAGATTCACAAATGCATGTAAAACCTGGGTTAGTTGAGAAATGCAAGTGAAAAATAGCATTCTAGCCACAAGTCCTGCATGTGTTTCATCGGTTTGGTTTTGTTTAAGGACAATTACCCCAAAGGAAAATCTCTGGCATCTTCCATCAGAGAGTTAGAGGGTTTCGTCTGTCAGAGGGTCTGTCTGTCATCAGTAGAGTCCACTCCAAGGGTACCTGGGAATGGTGGGGTCTGGAACAGGCCAGCTTTCACCAGGAAGAGATGCACTGTACAGGGTGGATCCCCCAAAAGACTGCTCTGCCATGGCCACAAAGGACATAGCCCAGTGAGTCACTGCATCTGGAACTGACGCTGAGAAAGATGCATCTGTTGTCCCTAAGTCCTCCATTTTCCATCTTTGGGAAAGGAAAAGACACTTTTCCCCTTGCACAGTGGAATCCTGGTGGTCCACAGACACATTAGTGAGAGCCCCAGCAAATAGATTTTTGAAAAGATAGCCCACATCCCCACTCTTCAAACTCCCTTGGCTGTCTTCCTAGCAAAGGAAGCCCACTGCATGAGGGGCTGTAAGCGGAGAAGCCAGCCACCACCTCGCCATCACGTGATTTTGACTGATGATTTCTTGTTGGCACACAGGAGGGACACATAGGGGACACCAATGAAGGCCCATTTCTCGCTGGGCCAGAACTTGATGACAGGGCCTTGCTCAGGGATCTCTGAGGCAGCATCAAAGTAGGCAAAGCATACACAGCCCAGGTAGGCAGCAAGGCAGATGAGGATGTGCCTGCAGAGGGAGACAAGAGGTAAGAGCCTGATGAGCATGAAGACCACTGCCCTGAGTTTAGCCTGCTCCTTCTTCTGAGCTAACCCACCCACCTTGCTCACTGTAGTTGCAGCCAAGGGGCCTCTTCTAATTAGGAAAGAATGAAGATTACCAACAATCCCTGGAATGGCAGGATGATAAATCTTGGGCAGTTTGGGACCCATCTTAGAATGTCCTAAAATATTGCTGCTGGATAATAGGAACAAATGTGCAAATAAATGCCTTTGGGCCTCAAACAAGAAGACTGAGGCCCAAGGACTTAAAACAGAGGTGCTAAGATGGAAGTAACTGAGCACATCTGATTAGATCCCACCTTTGCACTTTAACCACCGGTTACAGATATTTTATGCCCTTCATCAGGAATAATTTTATGTTGATTAAACCACTTTTCCAGTTTAGTGGAAATTTTTTAAAAATTTATCCTCACTGCCGGGCGCGGTGGCTCACGCCTGTAATCCCAGCACTCTGGGAGGCCGAGGCGGGTGGATCACAAGGTCAAGAGATCGAGACCATCCTGGTCAACATGGTGAAACCCCGTCTCTACTAAAAATACAAAAATTAGCTGGGCATGGTGGCACGTGCCTGTAGTCCCAGCTACTTGGGAGGCTGAGGCAGGAGAATTGCTTGAACCCAGGAGGCGGAGGTTGCGGTGAGCCGAGATCGCG
>PVKV010030195.1:0-22593 GCA_004027835.1 Alouatta palliata | reverse complement strand
CTTTTTGATGTGCTGTTGCAATCGGTTTGCCAGTATTTTATTGAAGATTTTTGCATCTATGTTCATCATGGATATTGGCCTGAAGTTTTCTTTTTTTGTTGAGTCTCTGCCGGGTTTTGGTATCAGGATGATGCTGGTCTCATAAAATGATATGGGAAGGATTCCCTCCTTTTGGATTGTTTGGAATAGTTTCAGAAGGAGTGGTACCCGCTCCTCTTTGTATGTCTGCTAGAATTTGGCTGTGATCTCATCTGGACCTGGGCTTTTTTTTGTTTGTGGGCTACTAATTGCTGCCTCAACTTCAGTCCTTGTTACTGATCTATTCAGGGTTTCAGCTTCTTCTGGGTTTAGGCTTGGGAGGGTGCAAGTGTCCAGGAATTTATCTGTTTCTTCCAGGTTTACTGGTTTATGTGCATAGAGTTGTTTGTAGTAATCTCTGATGGTAGTTTGTATTTCTGTGGAATTGGATGTCCCCTTTATCATTTTTTTTTTTTTTTTGCATCTATTTGATTCTTCTCTCTTTTCTTTTTTATTAATCTGGCTAGTGGTCTATTTTGTTGATCTTTTCAAAAAACCACCTCCTGGATTTATTGATTTTTTGAAGGTTTTTTTTGTGTCTCTATCTCCTTCAGTTTTGCTCTAAAGTTAGTTCTTTTCTTCTGCTAGCTTTTAAGTTTTTTTGATCTTGCTTCTCTAGGTCTTTCAATTTTGAAGATAGGCTGTCAATTTTAGATCTTTGCTTCTTTCTCATGTGGGCATTTATTGCTATAAATTTCCCTCTAGACATTGCTTTAAATGGGTCCCAGAGATTCTAGTACGTTGTGTCTTAATTCTTGTTGGTTTCAAAGAGCATCTTTATTTCTGCCCTCATTTCATTGTTTATCCAGTCAACATTCAAGAGCCAGTTGTTCAGTTCCCATGAAGTTGTGCAGTTGTGAGTTAGTTTCTGAATCCCGAGTTCTAATTTGATAGAAGAGAAAGATTGTGTGTTATGGTTTCCATTCTTTTGCATTTGCTGAGGAGTGATTTACTTCCAATTATGTGGTCAATTTTAGAGTAGGTGTGATGTGGTGCTGAGAAAAATGTATATTCTGTGGGTTTGGGGTGGAGAGTTCTATAGATGTCTATTAGGTTTGCTTGGTCCAGATCTGAGTTCAAGTCCTGGATATCCTTGTTAATTTTCTGTCTCGTTGAACTATCTAATAATGACACTATTATTGTGTGGGAGTTTTAGTCTCTTTGTAGGTCGTTAAGAACTTGCTTTATGTATCTGGGTGCTCCTATATTGGGTGCGTATATATTTAGGATCGTTAGTTCTTCTTGTTGCATTGATCCTTGTACCATTATGTAATGCCCTTCTTTGTCTCTTTTTCTATTTATTGCTTTAAAGTTTATTTTATCAGAGACTAGGATTGCAACTCTTGCTTTTTTTTTTGCTCTCCATTTGCTTGGTAAATCTTCCTCCATCCCTTTATTTTGATCCTATGTGTATCCTTGCAAGTGAGATGGGTTTCCTGAATACAGCATACAGATGGTTTTTGACTTTTTATCCAATTTGCCAGTCTGTGTCTTTTGACTGGGGCACTTAGCCCATTTACATTTAAGGTTAAAATTGTTATGTGTGAATTTGATCCTGTCATTTTGATGCTAGCTGTCTGTTTTTCCCATTAGTTGATGCAGTTTCTGTATTGTGTCAATGCTCTTTACCATTTGGTACGTTTTTGGAGTGGCTGGTACTGGTTGTTCCTTTCTATGTTCAGTGCTTCTTTCAGGAGCTCCTGTAAAGCAGGCCTGGTGGTAATGAAATCTTTGAGCAATTGCTTGTTCATAAAGGATTTTATTTCTCCTTTGCTTATGAAGCTTAGTTTGGCTGGATATGAAATTCTAGGTTGAAAGTTCTTTTCTTTAAGGATGTTGAATATTGGCCCCCGCTCTCCTCTGGCTTATAGGGTTTCTGCCAAGACATCCGCTGTGAGTCTGATAGTCTTCCCTTTGTGGATTACCCAACCTTTCTCTCTGGCTGCCCTTAGCATTTTTTCCTTCATTTCAACCCTGGTGGATCTGACGATTATGTGCCTTGGGATTGCTCTTCTTGAGGAATATCTTTGTCATGTTCTCTGTATTTCCTGGACTTGAATGTTGGCCTACGTTGCTAGGCTGGCAAAGTTCTCCTGGAGAATATCCTGAAGAGTGTTTTCCAGCTTGGATTCATTCTCTCTGTCACATTCAGGTATACCTATCAAACATAGATTAGGTCTTTTCACATAATCCCATATTTCTTGGAGGCTCTGTTCATTTCTTTTCACTCTTTTTTCTGTAATCTTGCCTTCTCATTTTATTTAATAGAGTTGATCTTCAATCTCTGATACCGTTTTTTCTGCTTGGTCAATTTGGCTATTGAAACTTGTGTATGCTTCGTGAAGTTCTCGTGTTGTTTTTTTCTGCTCCATTAGCTCATTTATATTCCTCTCTAAGCTGTTTATTCTTATTAGCATGTCATCTAACCTTTTTTCAAGGTTCTTAGTTTCTTTGCATTGGGTTAGAACATGTTCTTTTAGCTCAGAGAAGTTTGTTATTACCCACATTCTGAAGCCTGTTTCTGTCAGTTCATCAGACTCATTCTCCATCCAGCTTTGTTCCCTTCCTGGTGTGGAGTTGTGATCCCTTGGATGAGGAGAGGCATTCTGGTTTTGGGTGTTTTCATCCTTTTGTACTGGTTTCTTCCCATCTTTGTCAATTTAGCTACCTGTGGGCTTTGTAGTTGGTGACTTTCAGAAGGGGTCTCTGAGTAGATGTCTTTTTTGTTGATGTTGAAGTTATTTCTTTCTGTTGTTTAGTTTTCCTTCTAACCATCAGACCCCTCTGCTATAGGCCTGCTGGAGGTCCACTCCAGACCCTGTTTGCCTGGGAATCACCCACTGGGGCTGAAGAACAGTAAGGGTTACTGCCAGTTTCTTCTTCTGTTATCTTCATCCCACAAGGGTACCCGCCAGATGTCAGCCTGAGCTCTCCTTTACGAAGTGTCTCTTTGGATATAAAGGGGTCAGGGAGCTGCTTGAGGAGACATTCTGTCTCTTATAGGAGCTCAAGTGCTGAACTGGGGGTTCTGTTGTTCCATTAAGAGCTGATGGGCAGGTATGTTTAAGTCTGCTGCAGCCAAACTCATAAATGACTTTTTCTCCAGGTGCTCTGTCCTGGGAAGGTGGGGCTTTATTTATAAATTCCTGACATGCTGCTGCCTTTTTTCAGAGATGCCCTGCCCAGCAAGGTGGTAGTCTAGCCACTGTTTGCCAGCAGAGGTGTTACTGAGCTGTTGTGGGCTCTGCCCAGGTGCTGTGTGAACTTCCTGTTAGAATTGCCTTGGTAATGGTGATCTGCCTCAGTAATGGTTGACTACCTTGGTAATTAATGGCAGACTGCCTCAGTAAAGGCGGATTGCCTCAGTAATGGCTGACTGCCTTGGTAATGGTGGACTGCCTCGGTAATGGTGGACTGCCTAGGTAATAGCAGACTGTCCCAGTAGTAGTGGACTGCCTCGGTAATGGCTGATCCCCTTCCCCTCACTAAGCTGTACTGTCCTGGGTCAAGCTGAGCTTGCTATGAAACCCTCAGTCCATAGCGTTTCAGATTGCTGTTCTTTGTGGGTGATGGGACCTGCTGAGCCAGATCACCTGGCTCCCTTTTTCAGCCCCTTTTTTTTCAGTTGAATGGGCAACTCTGTCTCCCAGGCTTTTCAAGTGCCAGTTGAAATGGCTGCCCATATTTGTGAGTTTTTGTGTGGAGACTCGCTGCACTGGCTGAAACAGCCATGCTGGAAGCTTGTGGTGCTTTTCAGCCCAGGAATCTCCTGGTCTATGGGCAGTAAAAACTCGTTTGGAAATGTGGTGATCACTCACCCTCTGCATTCTTCTTGCTGGGAACTGTACTCCAGAGCTGTTCCTATTCGGCCATCTTGGATCTCCCTTATTATTATTATTATTATTATTATTGAGATGTAGTTTTGCTCTGTTGCCCAGGCTGAAATGCAATGGTGCAATCTCAGCTCACTGCAACCTCTGCCTCATGGATTTAAGCAATTCTCTTGCCTCAGACTCCCAAGTAGCTGGGATTACAGGCATGCACCATCATGCCCGGCTAATTTCGTATTTTTTTTCTTTTTTCTTTTTTTTTGTTCCTCCAGATTAGCTTTACTGCATTATAATTTTGTATTTTTACTAGAGATGGGGTTTCATCATGTTGGTCAGGCTGGTCTCAAACTCCTGACCTCAGGTGATCTGGCAGCCTTGGCCTCTCAAAGTGCTGGGATTACAGGCATGAGCCTACTTCAATATACTTTAAATTATACTTCCTTTTAAAAAATGTTAATGGTTCCCTAAATTTACAATATACATTTTAACTAATCTACATCTGCCTTCAAATAACACTTCAAATGTAGTGCAGATACCTTATAACAGGGTAGTCCCAATTCCTCCCTCTCAACCCTTATGAAGTTGCTGTCTCTCATTTCACTTATTCATGTGTTATAATCATCCAATACATTATTACTGTTATTAAACAGTTATCCCTCAGTTCAGGTAAGAATTTTTAAAATTTAAGATTTGGTTGTATTTCTTTTCTGACAGTTGTCCTTTCTTTCTTTAGATCCAAGTCTGATCTATGTCATTTTCCTTCTAATATTTCTTGCATGGCAGGTCTGATGGCAATGAACACGCTATCTTTGTCTGAGGACATCTTTTTCCTTAACTTTTGAAGGCTACTTTTACCAGATTTAAGATTCCAGATTTTTCTTCTTTTGGTACTTTAAATATTTCACTTCACACTTTTCTTGCTTGTATGCTTTCTGATGAGAAGTTCACTATAATTCTTATCCATGTTCTTGTATAGGCCAAAAAATAAAAATAAAAATCTGCCACTGCCTTCTTTATCTCTCTTAATTTTTCGTTTCCTACAGCAGGGGTCCTCAACCCCCAGGCTGCAGACCTGTACCTGTCAGCAGCCCATTAGAAACCAAACCACGTAGCAGGAGGTAAGCAGGGAGCATTACCGTCTAAGCCCTGCCTCCTGTCAAATCAGCAGCGGTATTAGATTTCCACAGGAGCTTGAACACTGTTGTGAACTGTATGTGCGAGCGATCTAGGTTGCATGATCTTTATGAGAATCTAACTGATTATCTGAGGTGGAACAGTTTCATCCCAAAACCATCTCCCCACCCCCACCCCAACATGGAAAGATTGTCTTCCACGAAACTGGTCCCTGGTGCCAAAAAGGTTGGGGAATGCAGTTCTACAGTATAAATCTGATATGCCTAGGTATAGTTTTTTGTTTTTGTTTAATTTGTTTCTGTTACGAGGAGGTGACTGGGGATGGAGTAAGACACTGAGTGTTTTTTGGTTTCTAGCATTAGATTCTTTGCAAGAATTTCCATCTCTGCTTACATTACCCATCTGTTTCTTGCATGTTGCCTACTTTTCCCATTTGAGCTGTTAACACCCTGTCTGGTAAATCTGGCAGCCCTATCCTATCAGAGTTGGTTTTGATACTTGCTTGATCTGTTTCTTGCTTGCTTTTCAGCATGCCTTGTAATTTTTGTTGAAAGTTGGACATGTATTGGGTAACAGGGACTAAGATAAACAGGCATCTAGTGTGAGGATTTATGTTCATTTGGCTAGGATTGGGTTTTGTTTACTGCTTGTTTAGCCCTGTTGGTGTGGTGGTAAGGCAAGTGGGAGAGGAGTGTTCTCAATCTTACAATTAAATCTCAAGTCTCTTAGTAAGCCTGAGTCGCTAGCCTGGGACCTTCACAGGTGCTTCTTTTTGGAAATCTTTCCTATCACCCTCAGGTGAGACTGAAAGGGGAGAAATGGCTGGAGTGAGAGGAGTGCCTTTCCCCTTGGCTCCAGGACAAGCCTGAAGCCTGGTTCAGTCTTTCCCTGAGGAGTAAGCCTTTATTATGGAGAAAGCTTGATATATTTCATAAGAATTACTCTTCCTCTCCTGCAAGAACTATGAGGGCATCTTCTCTCTGTTCTTTACAATGAGAAACTGGTGGGATTCCTAGAGGTAATGTTCACAAAACCAAGAGGCTTTCCCCAAGACTGTGGTACCAGAAGTGAGCCTACCAGTTTAGAGGTCCAACACTTCTGCTCCAGGTAAGTTGATCGCAGCTTTGTCTCTGGATTTGCTGGAGGTAGTTTGCAAACTCTGGAGACGGTTTGCCTGTGAAGTCAGTTCTTCAATGAGTCCGAGTCATTGGTTTTCAGTTTGTCCAGATTTTTCTTATAAAATCAGGAGTGACAACTTCCAAGCTCTTTATATGTTGAAGCCGAAACAGGAGGTCCGTTTGTGGCCTTCCATCATATAAATAACCTAACTTGAGCATTGGTAAAGGGAAAATTCCTCAAAAGACTTTGTTTCTGAAATAATTTAGAAATAACAGTTGAAAAACATAAGCAAGAAAAACTTTCTGAGCAAATTACATGGCCAATTGCTTTTGAATAACATTTTTTTCTCATTATAAAAGCAACACATGCTGATGGAAAACACTTGAAAATACAATGAGGTGTATGGGAGGAAATAAAATTGCCTGCAATCTTACTAAGAGATAACCAGTTAACATTTTGCTGTATTTTATTTTTCTTGACTGTGTATAGCTAGAAACACATATCTTTAAAATTGGAATCATTACTAATGTCCTTTTTTTAGCCTGTTGTCCTTGTCTTTACTGAATGTAATATTTAACCATTTTCCCATGTTAGATATTCTTTAAAAATATGTTTGTAGCATCTGCATAAAAATGTGTTATAAGGGTGTGTTGTTATTTAACTATTATCTATCCAAACATAATACCACAGTGACCATCCTTGTGCATAAATTTTTGTGTACAGCTGTTCAAATTTTCTTAGAATTACTAAAAACAATTGCTAGGTAAAGAGTTATCAGTGGTGGCTCATGCCTGTAATTCCAGCACTTTGGGAGACCAAGGAGGGAGGGACTATGAGGTCAGGAGATCAAGACCATCCTGGCTAACACAGCAAAACTCCGTCTCTACTTAAAATACAAAAAATTAACTGGTGTGGTGGCACATGCCTGTGTTCCCAGCTACTCTGGAGGCGGAGACAGGAGAATTGCTTGAATCCCGGAGGTGGAGGTTGCAGTGAGCAGCGATCACGCCGCTGCCCTCCAGCCTGGGTGTCAGAGCAAGACTCCATCTGAAAAAAAAAAATTAAATTTCTAAGGCTTTTGATATAGGCCAATTGTTTTGGGTGGTAAAGATCTTCTTCATAGAGGTGCCCTAAGAGGTATTTTAAGAGCCCAGCATCACGTAGGACTCATCTTCCTCTCACCTGCATTTGACACCAATGGGATGCTTCCTCTGACCACACCTTTTGTTTAGCACAGCACATTTTATGACATGTGAGTATCATATTATGAGAAATAGTACAGAGGAAAGAATGTGAGCTTTATAATCAGCAACCTGGGTGCTGTGGTTGGAATGTTTGTATCCCCCTGAAAACTCATATATTGAAATCCTTACCTCCGAGGTGATGGAGGTGGGAGGTGATTATGGGTCACAGGATAGTGTCTTTATAAAAGAGGGCTAGGGAGACCCCCTACCCCTCCCACCATGTGAGAACACAACAAGAAGGTGCCGTCTGTGAGGATGTGAGCCCTCACCAGACACTGAACCGGCGGGTGCCTTGATCTTGAACTTCCTAGCCTCCAGAACTGTGAGACATACATTTCTGTTGAAAAGTCATCCAGTTTATAGTATTTTGTTATATAGTAGCCTGAAAATGCTAAGATACTAGGGTGAGTCTTTAATTATCTAGAACTTAAGTAACTTAATTTTCCTTAGTTGCTTCAATCTTCTCATTTGTAAAATGGGGATAATAGTTTTCTTTCCAGGATTAGTTGTGAAAATTGAGTCATTCATTCAACTTTCATTGCATAAATGTTATTGAGTGCCTACATACCACAGGCAGTATGCTGGGTGCTGAGAATACAATGATAAACAAAAGCAGAGAAGACTATTTTGTCTTGAGCTTTCTGTCTACCAGAAGAGACAGCCATCAAATAAGCCTGCAAATAAGTGTTAAAATGGAATGGTGACCTGGAGCACTAAGGTACCTGCTAGGCAGATCTGACCTGAGGGAGCTGGAGAAGGATAGGCAGCTCTGTGGAGGTGATGACAGGTGGGGAGGTGTAAAGGAGGCGGAGATGAATGGGGATGGGGCTAAGACACTGTTCTAGTCAGAGGGAACAACATATAGAAAGGACTCTAAGAACCACAGGAAGAAGAGGAAGCATGCAAAGGTAACAAACACCAATTGCAATTTAAAGCCAGAATCTTGACTGCAACAGGTGGGGATGGTAGGGTGGGAGGAGATGGGGAATGGCCACAGGCTGGCCAGTTTAGAAGCTATTATAAATCCAGGTGGTAATGGTCAGAATGGAGATAAATGAATTTAAGCAGTAATCTCGGTAGGAATTGATGAAGTCAGTGAGACAAATCTCTGGTTTGAGACTTTGCCTGGCAGCATGATGGTTCAGCACAGCCACAGAGGTTATGTTTCAGCAGATAATGCTGCTAAAAGTCAGAAGACATGGGGGGGTCACAATAATGGACAATGGATTCTAAGCTGGATACAAAGGAAGTACAGGTTGGAGAAAGCAACACTGGGGAGAATAGCGGGTTCAAAGGTCCTAATGAGGTTCGAACGTTGGTGGTAGGAGTGGTAGCTAAGCAGCCTGGAAGGACTGCCAGGCAATGGTAGTGAGAAACGGAGATACTGGGATTACTGCTTCAGAAGGTGGAATGGTTTGGATGATAATGAGGTTCAAGGTGTGATGGTGGAAGAGAGTTCTACTTGATATTACCATCCCTTTCCTCTTACCCTCTGCAGGAGGTCACTGCCCAAAAGAAAAAGGTTTTTGTTGTACAAGTGGGAAGCATAATAGTCTAGCACAGCGCCTGGCTCAGAGCAGGTGATCTCTGAGAGGTTCCTTGAGGTAGCATTGGACTGCTGCTGCCAGTGCCAAGCTTTCTCCTGGGCCCATACTCCGTACAGTCATTTTAGAACTTCTTCCTGAAACCGGACCTCTTTAGGGGCTAGGAAATGTCTGTTATGTTGAACTCAACTTTATACTGAATAGTGTTTGGGAAAGTTTCTGTGATGTGGTTTAAATACATCTTGTAGTCAAAAACCATTCATTCCCTGAGACTGTATCTCCAGGGTTTAAGCCACCTTCTGATCACTGTTTGACCTGTATCCATTTACCTCTCCAGGAATACATCCATTCTGTAGAATGAGAGATGTAGATTATAATAACAGCCGGAGGATGTTGTATTGGTTTGCTAAGGCTGCCATAACAGAGCACCGCAAACTGGGCGGCTTAGAGCAGCAGATATTAATGATCTCCTAATTCTGCAGGCTGAATCCAAAGTTGAGGTGTCATCAGGGTTGGTTCCTTTTGCAACCCACGGGAGAGAATCCTTCCTTGCCTCTTCTACCTTCTGGTGTTTGCCAGTACTCTTTGGTGTTCTCGGCTTCTGGATGCATCGTCTCAGCCTCTGCCTCTGTTGTTAGATGGTCATCTCCCTCTGTTCTCTCTCTCTCTCTCTTTTTTGAGAGATTCTTGGTCGGTTGCCCAAACTGGAGTACAGTGGAGTGATCCTGGCCCACTGCATCCTCTGCCTCCCAGGTTCAAGCAATTCTCCTGCTTCAGCCTTCTGAGTAGCTGGGATTGTAGGACTGTCCCACCACGCCCAACTAATTGTTGTAGTTTTAGTAGAGATGGGGTTTCACCATGTTGGCCAGGGTGGTCTTGAACTCCTGATCTCAAGTGATCCACCTGCCTTGGCCTCCCAAAGTGCTAGGATTATAGGCGTGAGCCACTGCACCTGGCCCTTCTCTTTTCTTATAAGGACACCAGTCATACTGGATTCAGGGCCCATCCTACTCCAGCATAACCTCATCTTAACGAATTACATCTGCAAGGACCCCATTTCCAAATGAGGTCATATTCTGAGGTACTAGGAATTAGAACTTCAACATATCTTTTTCTTTTTTTTTTTCAAGGATGGGGAGGTAGAGACAGACACAATTCAACCCATCACAGATGAACTTAAAAGAACCCAACAGCCAGGTGCGGTGGCTCACGCCTGTAATCCCAGCACTTTGAGAGGCCAAGGCGGGCGAATCATGAGGTCAGGACTTCAAGACCAGCCTGGCCAACATGGTGAAACCTCGTCTCTACTAAAAATACAAAAAATTAGCTGGGCATAATGGTGGGCACCTGTAATCCCAGCTACTTAGGAGGCTGAGGCAGGAGAATCGCTTGAACCCAGGAGGTGGAGGTTGCAGCGAGCCGAAATCGTGCCACTGCACTCCAGCCTGGGCAACAGAGACTCTGTCTCAAAACCCAACTAAGTATTTCTCTGTTCACATTTTTCTTATGGCAATATGTCTGATATCTGGGAGCCCCACTACGGTAGGTTGGCATTACTGATCTAAATAAAAACCTAGTTCTGAGTGCCCTAGAAAGCATGAGGTAAGTTTTACCTCGGTCTAGGGGATACATCTCTCAGAGAGGAACACCTAGCTACTATGGTGGCAGGACTTTGAGGAATCTGATGCAGACAGCACCTCAGTCATCATCAAGCTTCCTGCAGGGGAGTCGCATGTTCAAGATTCAGTTACTAATCTTGCTTCAATGCAGTTGCTCAGAAGTATAAATACTCATTGTGAAATCTTGAAGATGTTCCTTGGTTTCCATCTTATGTTTTAGTTACATTTAATAATGACCAAGAACCACGATTAGATGTTCATGTATTATTACAAGGCATTGCAGTTGCACAGGAGGACTGGATTTTGCTGACCCTAAAGAGAATTCAAAATGCATGGCAGTACACAAAATCCACTTCAGCATCATTCAGTTCAATTTAAAATGATAATGGCATTCAGGCTGCCTACAGTGGCAGTGAACTTTAACACTGTTCATGATTTGGCCTCCAGACCACAACAACATTCAATTTAACTACTGTTTTGAGTTGTATGCTAGGAGCATGGACTTTGGAATCAGATAGATTTGAATTTGCTTTCAGGCTTTAAATCTTGTTTTTTTCCCACTGTAGAAGGCAGAATAATTTTCCCCCAAAGATGTCTATTCCCTAATCCCCATCAACTGTGAATATGTTCATTTACGTGGCACAAAGGACTTTGCAGATTTGATTAAGGTACAGACTCTAGAGAGGAGGAGAGTATCTTGCATTATCCAGGTGGGCCCAATCTAATTGCTTCATCCTTAAAAGCAGTGACCCTTTCCCAGCTGTGGTTAGAGATGTGATGAAGGAGAAAGAGTCAGAGACATGGTATTGCTGGCATTGAAGATGGATAAAGGGACCACGAACCAAGGCGGGCAGCCTCTAGAAGCTGGAAAGACAAGAAAGCAGATTCTCTCCTAGACCTCCCAGAAGGGATGTAGCCTTGCCAATGCCTTGATTTTAGAACTTCTTGTCTGCAAAACCATATGGTCATAAAGTTGTCTCATTTTAAGCCACTAAGTTTGTGGTCCTTTGTTAAAGCTGCAATAGACAACCAATATACTTTCTAGCTGTATGACTGAGTCTTGGCTTCCTCCACCATAAAAAAATAATACAATAATGATCTTGTGGAGTGTATGTGTGGATGAACTGAGATTCTACATGGCAAGTCTGTTGTTAATCATTTCATGTGTTAGTGTGGGAAGTCCAGTCTTAAGGAGTCTGATTATCTTCCGTGACCTCCGCTGTGAGCCCAGCTGCCAGCAGGTGAGCGGCTGCATCCGGGTGTGTTGCCCCGGCCTTGCTGTTGCTGTGATGTGTGCACCAGCAGCAGCTGCCTCGCCTCGGGAGCTCGTTAGGATCGAGATCGCTGAACCTCAGGCACTCACCTCAGACTGACTGAGTCAGAATCTGGATTTTTAAACAAGACCCCCAGGTGATTCCCATGCATTTTAAAGTCTGAGAGACACTGGCCTAGTAGTTTTCAAACATCACGTATGCTAACAGAACAGACACCAGGGCCCAGAATTTATGGGCGTGGCCTTCAACATGTGTATTTTTAATATGCGTTCTGGTTATTTCTAATGCACAGAGGGTTAGTAACCATCCAAATAAATGCTTAGAAATGCACTTTAATATACGAGATTCAAATCAGAATTGCAAAATTTTAAATACTTTTTTCTCTAAGGAAAACAGCTGCGCTACGTAAGTGTGTATTACTAAGTGCTATATTTTAAAAAGATACATAAAAGAATAAACATCAAAGAACAGCAAAGACACATTCTCACTGGTTCTTAACTGTTAGGATTCCACTTCTGGCTTTATCATATCAGAGACTCTTCTTTCGGAAGACTCATCCCACGTGCTCCATGCAGAAGCAATGCTTAGACAAACCTGTGGAAGTTTGGCATTAAAAGCTCTTAGCTGTTTTCTCTTTAAGATGAGAACTTGTTAGCTGCTTATTACCATTATCAGAAGACAGACAAGAAAGCTCTCTCCGTTCTAGGAGTACCTGCATCCCTTCCTCCACAGACAGAAGCATAAAGAGCTAGTTCAGCAGCTTTAACTGGGGCAGCTCAGCCGTGCTTCCAGGGGCCCGGGATCCAGAGCACGGTTACATTCCAAGAACCAAAACTAGAGTGACTTCTCTCCAGGATGCCCAGGCCAGAAGATGCAGAGGTGAGAGCTCCAGGATGAGTCTAGAGAGAGGGCTCATATTCAGCCTCTCCCCCATGAGCTCCAACAGAGGGTAAGGGCTAGGGACAGGAGCCAAAATTGAGAAGAGGGCTGAGTGCCCCCAACGGCAGAAGGGCAGCAGGTGAGGAAGGCAATGTGATGTTCCTGGACAGTTGCCACGGACAGCTGTGAGGCACTTGTGGTTCTTGCTTCTTAGCAGCAAGGAGGTGGTGCAGGTGCACTGGGCTGCCTTTTAGCTGCAACCTGGAGATGAGCCACGTACCCTCATTGCTTCCACCATGAAAAGCAGAGACTTAGACCCAGCCACGAGGAGACCTAGAGAAAACTTGTTGTTGTAGCCATCGAGGGCTTGGCGGCCCTGCACGCTAACTGCAAGGGCTGGTATGGAGGAGGACAGGGCCCTGGATGGCCTGGGCTGACACCCAGCTCTGCTTCCTCTGGAATACTCAGAATGTATGGAGGATATAATATCCTGAGATAAGGAGGAAGTGGGAAACAACCTGCCTGTGTCCTTGTGAACTTCCAAAACAAGATGTTCTTCCACACTTATGCCCAGTGAGCTAAGTGGTGCCAAGGGTGGAAAGCCCAAGGCAGAGCACTTTCGGGGTCCCTCAGCTGTGGTGCGACGTGCGGCAGGCACGGACAATATTCTCACAACATTCCTGTGAAATAGGTTATGTTAGTCCGCTCTTGTGTTGTTAGAAAGGAATATCTGAGACTGTAGAATTTACAAGGAAAAGAGGTTTATTTAATTGGCTCATGGTTCTGCAGGCTGTACAAGCATGGCGCTTGCATCTGCTTGGCTTCTGGGGAAACCTCAGGGAATTTTTCCTTATGGCAAAAGGCAAAGCAAGAGCAGGCACATCACATGGTGGAAGCAGGAGCAAGACACAGCAATGGGGAGGATGCCACACAGTTGTGAACAGCCAGATCTTGCGATAACTCACTATTGTGAGGACAGCACCACAGGAATGGCACTAAACCATTCATGAGAAATTCACCCCACGATTTAATCATCTCCACCAGGCCCCACTTCTGACACTGGGGACTGCAGTTCAACATGAGATTTAGAGCAAACAATGTCCAAACTGTATCATAGGTAGCGTATTGCTTCCATTTTCTAGATATGAAAATAGGCTTAGAAGGCCAGGTGATCAGCCCTGGGCCAGACGCCCGGTCACTAGTGGTACTGGGGCACCAATCAACCGTGCTCACCATGTCACCACATCCCTTTGCCATCATTCTGCCATCTCCCTTCCCTGCCTCCTCACTCACACCTGCCAGGCCACCACCCTGCCTTCCTCCCTCTGCCACACAGCCTTCTCAAGCTCTGTCCTTCTTGTCCTACACCCAGCCTTCCCATGCAAGCACTGCCCAGTCTTATGGTGCCCCTGGGCCTTACTCATCTGCAAAGTCCCTCTCTTTAGGGATGTGCATGATTGTGTGTTGTCTATAAGCATGGAAGGTCTGCCAGAGCCTACACTGGCTTCATTGGTCTGTAAGCCAAAAATTCCTGGCAAAGGAAGAGGCGCTGCTTCTCCCAGCTGCTCAGCGCTATCCTTGGCAATGTGCATGTTCACAGTGCATAGTCCACATGCGCACCTGTGGTGGCTGGGGCTGGGCTCTGGAAGACTGCCCAACTCCCGCTGCTTAGGCTGCCTCTGCTCACCAAGATGCTCTGAGTCTCTTTTGCTGCTTAGGTAAAAGCCAAAAGTGTACTGTATCAAAACTGTGCTCTCTTCAAACAGATGAAGTATCTGGTTAGGGCAATCCTGCTGCTGCTTTGCAGTTGCCAGGTCTGTGTGATTTATGTAGATAACTATTTGCCTATGGTTGTTGGAAGCAGATGTTCACATATAAAGAAAACCCCATTGAGCAGTGACTGCCCTTGTCAAGGCAGAGCAATGCTCTTTGAAGGGATCTCAGGGCAGGAAGTTCTATTCTTAGAGCCAGAAAAAGCAGAATAGAGAAATTAAAAATTGTAAAGCCAAGTTTCTGAAAAGCAACTAAGTCAGGTGGTGTCTTCTGAGATCACTAAGCCCTCTGTCCTGCTAAGAAGGCCATTGATGTCATTCCTTTTGAGTTTGCAGGTACAGCCTGCAAAGAAGGTGTAATAGAAGGTGAAGAACTCATTGGTTGAATCATTTGAACCCACTGCCGACACGGCGGCAGCCCTGACTTCCAGAGACTAGCCTTGTTCAGCCAGCAGCTATGGGCCAGCACTTCCTAGGTATCAGGAACAGCTCTAAAGTGCTTCACATGTATTAGCTTATTCACTTTTCCCAGTATCACATCCCTCTACAGAGAAGAAATTGAGATGCAAAAGGTTAAGTGATTTGCCTGAGGTCATACATCCTGAAAGTGGCCGAGCAGAGCTTCGAAGCCAGCTTCTAGCTCTAGCACCACGCTCTTGGCTCCTGAGCTATGCAGAGAAGGATAAATCAGGATTCCAGAGCTCCCTCCTGAGCATTCTCTGCAGAAGGCGAACGCCCCAGGATACAATGTTATCCAGGCAGGACAGGAGGAAATCTAGAATGATTGGAGCTGGGCACCAACACCACCTTGTAGGTGTGTGGTTTGCACTTTATGGAGCACTTACATGTGGGGAATCAAGTGAAAGAGAAAGCCTACTTCTTGTGACAGTACTTGCGACAGAGTATGGAGAGTTCTTCTTCCTTCATGACCAGCCCCTCAACCCTGAAAAACCCCAGATCACGGGGTGAGCCACAGTGCACCCTGGCCGGAGGGGATGGAACCATGGAGCAGACCCAGGAGGCTGTTCCAGCTGTGGCCTGCCCAGCCCACCGGGCCCCATCCTGCCACAGCCTCCTCTGGCTTCCTGCAGAGAGCAGAGGTCAGGTGCTGGGAGGGGAATATGACCTATTCCCAACCCTTTCCGGCCCTCTCCAAGGTCAGGGCCTGAAGAGAAGTCTCCTGTGAGACTTAGAGGATTCTGGAAGTAAGGCTGGCAGCTGCCTCTTAGCTGAGCTTTTGTGAAGCCAGGAGCAGAACTAGTCGGTCCTGGGACGTGAAGTCTCACCTTCCCCCAGAAGCTGTTGCTGCACAGTGATGGGCAAGGGTGAGGCTTTCTGGAGATACGGGGTCAGATCAGAGGAGGTGGGTAGTAGTGTGGAGTTTAACCAGAGGGAGCGCTTCAACTGGACCGTCAAAGCTAACCAGTGTACCCGAATTTGAATATTTACCCAAGAGGGACTACAGTTTCAGACAGAACCAATTTTTAAAAATGCCACCATGGCTTGAATTTACTGGATTGGGATAAATTTTATTTTCCAACTGAGTGGGAATAGAGATTCCCCTATTAAAGGAAACATCATACAGTTATAAAAATAAAACAAGCTTCCTGACTGTGCATAGATGATTTGAGAATGTTGTTTTATATGTTTATATGCATGAACACATGAGGAAGGGCTGGAAAGGGGAATGAGCAGCAGCTTCCTCCTTGAAATTTTGCATTCTGCTTGGGATTGCTCCTATGGAGCTCACATTTTCACCAGGGGAGACACTCAGTTAAAAATACACACACACATGCATGCATGCACACACACACACACGCACATAGTGTTGCTAGGAAGAAAATCTGAGCAGTGTATCGGGATTGAGAAAGCTGACGCTGGGGATGCTGTTTGATAAGGGTGGTCTTAGAAACCTGCCTCTTAAGGTGATATGTAAGCAGACACCTGTGTGGAAATGGAGCTAAATACTGGTTGAGATGGATGATGGGAGTGGGATGGGCTATTTGTTTGTGTTATGAACTGAATGTTTGTATCCTCCCACAATTCATATGTTGAAACCATAACCTCCAATATGATGAACTTACAGGTGGGGCCTTTGGAAGGCGATTAGGTTCAGATGAGGTCATAAGGGTGGCCCCCGCCACCCCCCGTGGTGGGATTTGTGTCTTTATAAGAAGAGGAAGGGGACAGAGTAGAGCTGGCCCCTTCTGTCTCCCTTCCTGTGTGAGGACACAGTGAGACAGCCACCAGCCACCTGCAGGCCAGGAAGAGGGCATTGAATCTCCTAGTGCCTGGGTCTTGAACTTTCCAGGCTCTAGAACTGTGAGAAATACATATGTATTGTTTAAGCCAGCCAGTGGAGGTATTTTGATGTAGCGGCCTGAGCTGCCTAATGTAGTTTGTTTTTGTCTGGTTATGTAGTCTGGCCATGGAGTAACCCTCTACTCTTATCCATTTTAGAACTTCTGGAGATAACCTCAAGGGGGTGTCCCCGCAGGGTTGAGAGGACATCACTGGTTTCAGGAAGGTACATGGGAGCAGAATCAGAGAGGTCATGATGGTAGGAAAGGAAAGGCATCTGTGATATTCTCACTCCCTTAGTTCGCATATAGGCAAGCCCAGAGTGACCAACTAATTTATACTCCAAACCAAACTTAGGAAATGTTTAATATCTGCACCAGGGAAACATACAGAAACCAGGCCTTTTGTCATAAACTAGAAGTTTGTCAGAGCACATCAGAACATAGGTTATCCTCATTTAGTTCTGGGTTTGGGTGAGAGATTGCCCTAATTCAGCCCCAGTTCTGGATTTTCTCATGAGTGCTCTGGGGCACAGTTACCATTGCCTCAGGCTTCGGCAGCTGGATGGTGACAAGGCCTAGATTTGGGTTTAGGGGAAGGGAGGGTCCTTCTTAGACCTTATACCTAAGTGACAAGTAATAAAATAGCAATTTAAAAAGTATCCTGCCATTGCCACGTGTAGGTATACTTCTCTGAGGAGATTTATAGTTCAGGGTGGAAGTGGTTTGGGCAGAATTCTGACATTCCTGCATCCTCATCTCTCACTTCATCCTAACGCCACTAAGGCAGTTGGAGTGCAGCAGTTCAGAATGAAAGCTCTGGCACCAAAGTGCTTGGGTTTGAAATATGGCTCTGTCTCCTTCCAGCTGCGTGACATTGGGCAATTTATGTAAACTTCCTGGGCCTCCATTGTCTAAATGTATATAATGACAATGCCTTGATCCTAGGGGTACATAAAGGCTAAATGAGTTACTATATGTAAAGCACTCAGGTAGTGCCTGATGTATATTAAAGTACTCCTTGATCAATGTTGGCTATTATAATATCATTCTGCTTATTACTTATTTATTTAGAGACAGGGTCTCATTGTTGCCCAGACTGGAGTGCAGTGGCATGATCTCAGCTCACTGCAGCCTTGACCTCATGGGTTCAAGTGATTCTCCCACCTCTAACTCCTGAGGGAGACTATGGGCATGTGCCACCATGTTTGGCTAATATATATATATATATATATATATATATATATTTTTTTTTTTTTTTTTTTTTTTGTAGAGACGAGGTTGCACCATGTTGTCCAGGCTGGTCCGAAACTTACTATGTTTTAATAGCTGCTTCCCTAAGAGATTATTATCCTACTTTATGGCTATGGAAACTGGGTTCAAATGTGGGTTGTTGCAGCCAGAGAAAATGGAAAAGCTTTGAATCAGGCCTAGGATTCAAAGCTTTTCCATTTCATAGGCAGGATTGATGATAAAAAGGAGATGGAGAAGTCTGGGCAGGTAGGAGCCACCGTGTGGAATCGGGGGGCACTCATTGCGGGCGGAGTACGGCAGTAGGATCAACTCTAGCGGCAAAGACAGTTTCAGCTGGGGAAAGTTTGCAAGAAGAACTGGCCACGGAGAAGATTAGGAGACAGAAACCGCGCATAGGATCTCCTACAGCTGTCTTTTCCTCCTGGCTACCTGAGGTGTCTCTGCTTCCAAGAGAAGATGGATATTTTCCCAGCAAGTCTGGGCTAAGGGCTAATTGGGTCTTTGGGAGTCAGCACCATCTTGCCCTGCACTGGCCTTTGTGTTAAGATGTGCTGGACAAGTGCAGTGAAGGAGGGTGTGTTTCTCGGGGCACGGGTCACCCTACCTCTCTGGCAGAGATAAATTTATTTCAGTTTTAGCTTCCATTTCTTTGTTTGTTGGGACTCTTTCATTCGGTTGTGAGGTTGGAATCTAATTTATACTGGCTTAAGAAAAACAGGAATTGACTGGCTCACTTCAGTGATATAATTGGGCTATACTGGCTTCAGGTACAGTCTGACCCAAGGGCTTAAACAGTGTTGGAGGACCCAGTTTCTCCATTTCTTGGCTGTGTCTTCCACAGTGTTGGCTTCCTGGGCAGGTCCAGGTATGTGTAATCTGACTTACAGAAATTCTGGCAAAAAAACAAATGCCGTATCACCTGCTGCTCCAACAAAGGTCTTATCGCATCTCATTGATTCTTATTGGGCCACAGACCTGACTCTGGACCAATCACTGTGGTCAAAAGACTGTGGGCCTGGGTTACATGCCTGCCCCTGGAATTAGCAATAGCATCATAAGCATGTGAGCGCAGTGGAGCACACTGCCAGGAGAAGGACACGTGATTGCTGCATGGCAGATATGACGATAATAAATAAAGGAGCCCCTTTGCAGTGAACCAGAAGAGATCTGTGTGTCTGGAATATAGGCCAAGTAACTTTGTCATTCTGGAGAACAACATCTCAGCAGTTTTCTTCTTACTTGATCTAGGATTCCTCTGGCTTTGCCACGTGGGCTCTGTGCACACAGCTGTTTGCTTTTTTTTTTTTTTTTTGAGACAGGTTCTCATTTTGTCATCCAGGGTGGGGTGCAATGGTGCAATCTCGGCTCACCGTTTGCTTATTTTTAAGCCTGCCTACTTGTGGCCATCTGTCTTTAAACACAATATTCCAGCCCCATTTTTCTAATTGAATTATATGACCTTTGCTCCTCTTTGTTGTTCCATCGACATTGACTTCACCAGCATCTCCTCCTATTCTGCTGCTGCCTCAACAGAAAGCCGCTTTCCAGGGACCCAGCACCTGTCATTTCATCACGTCCAAACTTGATCCTTATTTCAGGATGCAACTTAGGACATTCTCTCCCCTCTACCTCCTGGACCTGAAAGAGTTACTTGGTAGATCACCTTCTGTGATCCCTGGCTGAGCTCTGTGATAAATGAGACCCATGTCCTTTAATGCTTAAATCCTCTTACATAAGCTTTTTGGCATTTCTGAGCAGGATGGAAGGTGCTAAATGCAGGTTTAGCGAATTAATTCTGTGATTGAGGTTGTAGAAATGTAAGTCAGTGGAGCTAGTCAGTGGAGGGCTTTCAGTGGCAGGGCAGGGTGTCTGCACCGTGTTCCACAATGGTGGGAGCCATTGAATATTTTGAGTAGAAGAGGGACACCCTTCTTCCATGGCATCTTTCTTTGAGCACATACCAATTGTTAAGCCCCATATACATGTCCTTTAGGTATATGATCTTATTTCATGGCCACAATAATCCTGTGAAAGAAGAATCCTCTTGCATGCACTTGCGTGCTCTCTCTCTCCCCTGCCCCACCACCCCACCAGAAACAAGGTCTCACTACGTCTACCAGGCTGGAGTGCACTGGTACCATTGTAGCTTACTGCAGTCTCAAACTCCTGGGCTGAAGCGATCTTCCTGCCTTGGCCTCTTGGGTAACTGGAATGACAGGCTTGCACCATCATGACTGGCTAATTGTTTTTGTTGTAGAGATAGAGGTCTCACTGTGCTACCCAGGATGGTCTCAGCCTCCTAGACTCAAGTGAACCTCTTGCCTTGGCCTCCCAAAGTGTTGAAATTACAGGTGTGACCCACTGCAAGAAGCCCCTTTTAAATGGCAGCTATACCTCATTCTCATGAAATCACACCTCATTCTTGGCAGGAATCCCTAAAACTCAGAAGACATACAGAAAACCAACCATCCGACCTAACCCCACACACCGTGGGACAGCGGCAGCGAGTGCGTTACCATTTCACTCCCCGAGGGAGGAGTTCACCCCTGTCCTTCTGTTTGGCAGAGTGGCTGAGGAAGACATGAGGTTAAAATAACAGTGAAAAGGAAATGATGCAATTCCCTCTCCAATCAGTTGTTTCCCTCTGTGCTTTTTGCTTTCCCAGAGTGGGATTATCTGAGCCCCTGCATTTCCGCCCTTCCTCCTGGCTGTCAGTTCCATTGCCCTGTCACTCGTTTGTTTTGTGTCCTTTGTATCCGGGCTTCACACGCTCTCCTCCCTTCCTCTCCTTGGCCCTTTTCCCCATGGAATGGCTTCTTGGACGAGTTTGACTGCATCCGCTTCCCCATTTGCTTCGTGCGTTTCGCGTCATTTCACCTGTTTGTCTTCCAGTCCTTGCTTGGTGCCCTTGCTTAGCTGTCTCCTGTGTTTCAGTTCTGACGCCTTTGTCTGTTTACGCTGGTCTGTTCTCCAGCACAGTCTCGCTTCCCTGCTGCTTCTCTGCCATAGTCCAGCTTTCATGTCCATCAAGGGCAGCCAGCTGTGTACCTGAGTTTCAGGCTTTCTTTTTGTTCTTAATCTGGTGTCTTTTTTGTGATTTCCTGTGTTCAAATCCAGCCTCATCACACACTAGCTATGTGGTTCTTGCAAACTTTCTCTCTCTATATCTTGGTGTCCTCCTCTGTAAAACGGAGATGGTGCTAGTAGTTCTCTCGTATTTAACATACGGAAAGTGTTAAGGACGTTTCCTGGCACATAGTAGTTAGCCAATACATGTTCTTACTCTTGTGTTGGTGGTGGTATTATATGGTTCTGACATTTTGATTCATAAGAATTCCTCAAAAACAGCAAATACAGAAGGAGCTTCATGGTGGAGGGAAAGCGGGCAGGTTTGAGGGTGGGCAGGTGGAAGGATGATGCGTCTGTCCCCTGCCAGCTCAGCTTTCCCTGACTTATCCCTTTTAAAGACTTGGAAACAAAGTCGCCTGTCCTTCTAGGACAAGGGGAAGACATTATTCTTGTCTACCAGATATGTAATAAAATGAAGAATAAAGCCATTTGGGTAAACATTGACTTGGTAGGAATTTCTTTAAAGCATAATGAAATGGAAACAAGCAACGCTCAGTAGGATCTGCACTCCATCTGTTTTGTTCCCTTCTGATGCTCCATCAAGATTCCTAAATGTAGTTTGGATTCTAAGAACATCTGGAATCAGCCAAGCACATTTCTCAAACACTGACATGATCATCTGTATTTCTTGCTGCTTGGCTATGCCTGCCAACTGTGCATTGACCTCCAAAGATGAGGACCACCAGTGTCCACAGTTCAGGGTAACTTAAGGATCCCTGTGGGGATTGTGTGTGTGTGTGTGTGTGTGTGCATGTGTGTGTGTGGTGTGTGTGCATGCATGTACAATTTTCCTTTGTGTCTGATTAAGAAGATAATAATGTTTATTACTGAGAGACTGCAAAAAGAAAAGAAAAAGGTAAAGAAGCATTCATAAATCAACGAACATTCATAATCCAATCACCCAGAAATAGTCACCCTTAATATTGTGATGTATGTGTGAAGGGTTTTACACATATACATATGCATATATGTATGACTCCATTTTTTTTAAAGCCTAACTAGGGTGATATTGAATATACTTTTAGAATACTAGAATTTCTGATAGAAAATCCTGACCATTTTTCTATCCTTAAATCTTTCCTGTGAATATAATATTTGAAAACTGCCGGGAGGAGATCCAAGATGGCCGATTAGGAGCAGCTGAGGATTGCAGCTCCCAGTGAAAGCGTGGAGGGTGAGTGGACGCCACATTCCCAGATGGATTTTTATTGCCCACCGACCAGGAGATTCCCAGGGGGAGGAGCCCCACGGGTCGCCAGCGCACCTGGTTTGGCCGGCTCAGCTGTTTTCGCCGGCTCGGCTGTTTTCGCCTGCGCGGGCGTTTTCGCTGCCGCTGTTTGGAGCGGCGCCCCGGCGCAGCAGTTCCCAATACAAAAGACGTGGGTCCGGGTGCCGTTTTAGCTGGCAATTGGAACTC
>PVKV010030194.1:0-22118 GCA_004027835.1 Alouatta palliata | reverse complement strand
GCTAATTTTTGTATTTTTAGGAGAGACGGGGTTTCACCATGTTGACCAGGATGGTCTCGATCTCTTGACCTCGTGATCCACCCGCCTCGGCCTCCCAAAGTGCTGGGATTACAGGCGTGAGCCACCGCGCCTGGCCTAAGACATTTCTTTAACATGTATATTTATTTAGTTACAGCAGCAGTTTGGATTGTGCAACTAACTGGTGTTTAAATGTGTTAGTCTTTCTGAAATTTGTCCCACAGAGTTATGACATAGAGCGATATTCATTAAATAATCAAATAGCAACCTTAATAGTGATTGAAATGAATTTTCTAAATTTCCTTTAAATGAATTAGAATCTAATGGTAATAGAATCTAAAATTATTCTAAAATAAAATGTTTACTTTAAAAAAAAGGTAATAGAGGAAACATAAATCAAACCATCAGAGTCTTTTCTACTCAGAGGCTTTGCTTCTGTTTCATGCAAGGCCATGACTTTCTTAGTCATAGTGAATATTGGCCTCTTTCTCCCCATCAGCTTGTAGTTTCTATGAGGGCAGGAAATGGACCAGTCTTGTTCACCTCAATATTCCCATCATCTATCACAGTGCCAAAAACATACTAACATTCCACAAATATTTTTTGAATGAATGCTATCATTTCTTGCTTCAAAACTTCAATGGTTTCCCATTGTTTGATAATTTAGTACAATTCATCAAAGAGCATGAAGAGTGCCCAGTCAGCACGCTCTTTTCATGCATGGCCCTGCAGGCCAACCAGAATAAAACAAGTCATACCTACAACATACCTTAAACTTTTGGCTGTAAAGCATGTTTTGTGCAAAATCCTGATTATCCACTTCACCCTTACCCAAAAGATTCACTTTACCTGCTTTATAAAGACTCTTTTTTGTCACACTTAGCCAACAGGAGTTCTTTCCTCTGTGCATTGCCAGAATATGTTTCTTATGGCTATTGACATATTTTGCTTGTGATTATATGTATCTTTGTTCATATCTTATCCTCCCTCCCATCTACATTTCAAGCTCCTTGGGGAAAGGGTGAATGGGTCCTTACTTTACTTCCCATGGCATAGTATGCACAGCAGGCATTTCATTCAGGCATGAGTGTATGTACCTTGTGCTTGTATATGTTTGGACCATCAGAGTTCATATATGTATGAAGAAAGGTACTAATGGAAGACATATCTTATTAGAGTTGCATGATGTAGTAAGCACATAGCTTCTATATCAGCCCACATGAGCTGAATCCTCACTCTGTTGCTCGCTAGCTTTGTAACCTTGGGTAATTCACATATAACTTCTAAAACTCAGTCTCCTCGTCTGCAACACGACAGTATATTTCCAACCTCAAAAAGCTTTTGTACAAATTATGTAAAATTGTTGGTATGTATAATAAGCAATCATTAATATTCCATTGATATTATTATTACTTGAGGTATGATTTTGATTTTAATGGTGGATGCTTTGTGATATTGGATTGCAGATTAGAAAAACATCTCTGTGTTGAGTATCTCCCCATCAACAAAGTAATAACAACAGCCAAATAATTTAGAGCCCAATATATTTTGCTTAGAAAACTCAGAAAATTTTTGCAGTTCTCTATTTTATTTGCAACAGAGATCTGTGATATGTTTCTTATCATAGTACTTAGTGTCCAATAATTTCTCATTAGGTTAATATCAATGATTGTTCATACATACACTGGATTACTTATTTAGTATTAATAAAGCATATAAGTGAGTGCATTGCACCACTAAAATGAACATATAGTGAAGTACCTAAGCCACTTTATCTTAACTGCAAGATATATATAGTCTTACAGATTTCTGGTTCTCATGCAAGAGACCATCAGGGACCCACACATTAAAAACAGAAGAGTGCAAGAGCTGGGAGGGTGCCACTCTAGGAACATTTTAAGATAATCTTAACATTTGCTTGATTTTAATTCACATAATTTGGAGTTCTTATAAGATTGGGAAGTTTTGAAAAGTAGAATATTTACACAGAGAGAGTATAAAGGAAATCATTTTCTGGAATTTTGCAATGTGTTTCTTTTAAGGAACATCACATTCTTATAGACCTCCACCAATTAAAGAAAGTTTATTAGGTATAAATGAGAAGCATGTGCTTCTGGTAGTATTGTACCCAGAAGATTTTCGTTAAGTCTGAACTTTTACAGCATTTGAAATATGCTCAGTTGTGCAGTTAGTGGGTCCTCTTCAACTTAAAGTGGATAATTGTTATAAGAGAAAAAATGTACAATAAGAGTTACAGAGTAGGCAGAAACATCTTAAACTCTTTTTCAGTGTTCCAATTCTGCTGATTTGGGGGACTTACAGGTGAAGAAGTATGGTCTATCCCTAAATTTGGTTTCTTGTGTAACACATTATTTTGAATGTCACCAGTCAGCTCTTGGGCTTCTTTAGAAGACCAAAGACCAAGACTGAAAATAGAGTGAATGCATATTTTAGTCTTATAAATGAAGACATCAGAAGTGTAATAGAAGGCAAATGAAAGATAAATACATTTGCTTTTCCATCTGTTAAGACACAACTAAAACATTCTTTCCATTTTTTCCTTAATATTTTGTTTCCTGGCAACAAATGACAAAAATTCCCAATCAACCACATTTTTCACCATTTTTGGTTTTCCAAAAAGGCAGCACTAACACTATTATTTAGATTTTTACTATATAAAATCATTTTCAGAAAAGGAGTTACATATATATATATATATATATATATATATATAATCAAATGATATATCTATATATCGTGTATGTGTGTGTGCCTGTGTGTGTGTGTGTTTGTGTGTGTGTGTGTGTGTGAGTGATAAATTAGTAAAGAAGCATGCCATTAAAACCATAAGGATGTGTTATATAAGCACTTTGGAAAATAATTGGCATTATCTGGTAAATTTGCTACTACCCAGCAATTTCACTCTTAGCTGTTTTTCCAAAAGAAGCTATTTCACATGCTCTTTAACCAGAAAGAGAGTATAAGAATGTTCTTAGCACTATTTGCAATCTCTCTCACACATGCACATGCACCTGGAGATTTTTCAGATGTTCATCAAGAGCAGAATGGATTAACATAATACAGTGTGAAAATGAATTAATTACACCTATATGCAATAACATATATGAATCTCATCTACCTCATTTTGGGCAAAAATATCAAGTAACAAAATAATATACATACATTTCATTCATATACAAAGCTGTAAAAAGTATGAAATTAACCAGTATTTTGTTTAGGCGTATACAGAAAAACTCTAAAGAAAAACAAGAAAATGACTGAACACAAAATTCAAAATTAGGAAGGTACAGGACCTGAGAGGGTTCCATGGTAGATACAAAAATACTATTTTTTAAAAGTAAGTTAGTAGGTACATAGTTGTTTATTGTATTATGATTCCTCATATATTGCATGTATTTAGTAAATGTTCCTTTGAAACTACTCAATGTTTGATTAAAATAGTATAAAACAAAGGGTGCTAATAATTATTGCCATTATGTTATCTAAGCAAAATATTTTAAAAGTAATATAATCCTTCAGTCTTTCGTAACTCATCCATTTGTGTGTGGTCTGGAACATTATTTCCTGATTTCTAGGATATTATGGCAGTGTTTAATTGCTGTTTAAAAAAAAGATAAGATGGCAAAACTGGTAAGTCCAGTTTATTGTGGTCTGTAAGACTGCAAAAAGTCAAATTCCATTAAGCAAACTGACAGGCTGTCTCAGGTCTATTGTGTTTCACAATATGTAGAAATGAAAAGTTACTGTGAAATAAATTTTATAATAGAGATATTATAAAATACTTTTATTTATGAGGATTCTCTTCTTATTTTGGTTGACCTTTTCATGAAATAGTTTCATATACTTGTAGAATGACTCCTAAATGCCTCTGAAATTCCACACATCTAGTGGTTTGTATGTATTTCAATACAATTAAATGATAAAACTTACAGTTCTATTTTTGATATTAGTTAAATTTATTGTATCTTCTCATTTCACATTTTTGCTTCTGTCAAGAAATTGCTTTAGTTAAGAATTATTGGTCCAAAAGTTTTTCACTCTCAACTAAAGTTTATGGAGAGACTTAAAAGAGAGACCTGATTTTTACATCAATGTATCAATTTGGAAGTATTTTATTTATTTTGTCTAGTTATAATTTAATAGACGAAATTATACTATTAAATATTATGAAGAATTACTTTGGATCATTTTCTGTTTTAAAAATAACACATACAGCCGGGTGTGGTAGGCTCACACATGTAATTCCAACACTTTGGGAGGCCGAGGTGGGCAGATTGAGTGAGGTAAGGAGTTTGAGACCAGCCTGGGCAACATTTAGTAGAAACTCTATCTGTATTAAAAATACAAAAATTAGCCAGGCGTGGTGACTGCTTGGGAGGCAGACGTTGCCGTGAGTCAAGATCGCACTGCACTCCAGCTTGGGCAACAGAGTGAGATTCTGTCTCAAAATAAATAAGTAAATAAATAAATAAATAAAAATACCACATACCAAGTTATTATACAGTTATACCAAAAATTGTAACAATCAATTTTTTAAAGAAACTTCATTATATTTAAGGTTATAAAGTACCCAAATGAACAAACAATGTTTCCATTGTTAAGTGAAGCATTGTGTCAACCCCATTTTGTAATCCCTTTTTCCTCTGAGTTATCTAGAGTTTCCTGTGTTCCTTAACGTCTTGATTTCAGCAGTCAGTGTGTTTGCTTTTTGGTATGACACTCTGTTTCATAAAATCTTATATTTGAAGGAATCTCTATATGAAGTGAAATGAACAATTTTGGCTTTATTATATTTGAAAATTTTTAAAATTTATACATGAAAACCCCTTAGACCCTTATAGGAATGGAACAGAAACTGGGAAAGTAGAAATTGTTGATGAATGCCAAAGGGTAAGCTAACGATGACATATCATTCATCCTTGGATTCAAGGTAAAATTATTTCACAACATCTGTGATATAGTTTATAGAGCATGGGTTTTTGAGTCTGGCAGATGTGCTTTTACATTCCAGCTCTTCAGCTATGCATCTTGGAGCTTGTCACTGAGGTCTCCTCACCTGAAGGTTTACGTAGGGTGTTTTGGAGACTAAATGAGATAATGTAGAAATAATTCCTAGCACAGAGTTAATACTCAGCAAATGTCCTCCCAGCTCCCACATCCCAGCTCCAAGTGGGGAGTAAAAATTTCTCAGTGTAAGAATGTCAGGCCACTACAAAGGACAACAAGCTACTTCCTTATCATCCAAAGCACTTTCCAGTGTTTTATGTGCAATAAACCACAGACCTCTGGACCCCTGCCCTGTTGTGTCCTCCCACACACTTCATAGATGTTTTCCTATGTACCTCTTGTATCCTTGGGGTTTAGGACAAGGGAGAGAGATAGTTGTCTCTAGGAATAGAAAAACTTACAGTGAAGGAAGGAGATGAAAATTAACAAGCATCATCATCATCATCATCAGAAAAACTTATATAAAACATAAGTTGTGAACAACATGCTTCCTACATGAAATGGCAAAATGATAGAAAAATGATAGAAAAACCAAATGAGAAACCTTCTGAGACAGAACATTCTGCAGGTATTTCCTTCGCATTGATTTTGTGCTTACCACTGTGGAAGGCTTTAGAGTGGGTGCCAGTTTCTGAAGACAGAATTAGGTATATAAGAAACTTAATCTAACACTATATTCCTATGTCTCTACCCAAGGTTAATGTCTCTTTCAAATCCCTATTACACCATGTGGCAATAACTAAATCTCAGTAAAATCAGGGACTTTTCCTGTGTCACTAGAAATGCAGATATAATGCGTTGGTCCTATCTAGCATAAGGTATGGGATGGGAGTGGTAGAATGCATTGGTATGAGAAAATTTGTATTAGGCCATTGCAGGTATCCAGGCTTTCATGTTCTGACACTACATCCTGGTTCCAATGTCAGCAGCTGAAGACAGTGGGCTCTTTGATTATGGTCTATACAGTTAATTTTTGTTTTCTATTATTACACAAGGTTTAAGTTTTACCAGTTCGTTATGTTTCATCTAATATAAGGACTTTTAAAAATAAAGGAGCAGATAGTAAACGTTTTAGGCTTTGTGCACCGTATGGTCTCTGTCACAACCACTCAGCTCTGCTACTGTAGTGTCAAGCAGCCACAGGCAATCGTAAATGTATGGATGTGCCTCTCTTCCAATAAAAAATAAGTTACAAAAACGTGGATCTAAACAATTATGCAATGTCACTTCCACCATATTTGATTGGTCAAAGCAAGTTGCACAGCTACTCTAGATTAAAAGGTGAAGAAATGGACTTTACCCTTGATGAAAAAAACAACAAGTCACATTCCAAAATGACGTGCCTACTGGAGAGGGAGAAATTTGTAGCTGTGTTTTACGATTCATCACCAGCGCAAGAGCAAAGTTGTAACTAAAGGCAACCTTTCCATTTGTTCATCCTGTTGGTCACCTGAAGGTAGTAGATGGCTATGAGAAGATGGGGTTGACATCTGATTGGACACTAGATTGTGTAGGCTGTGCCCTACATAAAAGGTATTCTTTAAAAGTAAAAGTAGGGCTGAAATGTAGACTAGGTTCCATTCAGCCAATCAGATGTCCTGAAGCAGATTTGCTTCTCCCAGGAAGAAAGGGTCATTCACTTGCCAAGCTAGGTACCCGTGGGGTTCTCTCTGACCAATAGTGATGTTCTCTCATTCATACAAAACACTGTTTAGGCTAGCAGAGGCTCAGCTGAATACCAGCTTTCTGTGAATCAAATGCAC
The DNA here is from genome assembly GCA_004027835.1 of Alouatta palliata. NCBI lineage: Eukaryota > Metazoa > Chordata > Mammalia > Primates > Atelidae > Alouatta > Alouatta palliata. The sequence continues at coordinate 15,309 of PVKV010030194.1, read as the reverse complement.
ACTGGATCTTCATGAAGGCTATGATTTTTATTAGAAAGTTTAGATAGTTATGCCAAATCTGCACAGAGTTTGCAATGGAAAGAGAAGGAGAGACAAAGAAATTAGATGTTGCTTCTGGTTTAGCTCCTCCACTCTCTGTACATTCTAAAAAGTGAAGCCACTTTCTTAGATCTTGGGGAGAATGTACCCCCAAAGATTCTCCTTTGGTCTTCAGAAGATGTCCCACATGAATGACCTTTTCTTCTTTGCCTTCTACTCTTCCCCTGCCCACCTTTAAAAAATAATTTTCTAAGCCCTTTAACCCCTTCCCTACTACAATATCCACATCCTCACTCCTTTTTTATATGTTATCCATTAACTCTTTCAATAGAAACAAACCTCCTTCTCTTGCAATGACGACTTTTTGTAGGCAACCCCAAATGTCAGGGCCTGTCAGGGACTCCTGTCCCTGAAGCTTTGCAGAGAGGAGAAGAGGAATGTGATCTTAGGGTCTGTTGACTTAGGAAAGGAGAATTGGCACATTCTGATTCTGTGACTGGATGTAGGGATTAGACAGGAGCATGGGGATGGGATTCTACCTTGGGCAGCAAATGCCTTTTCTCCTGGTAAATTAAAAATAAAATATATAAAGATACAGAAAAAGTATAATTTCACTCAAAATTCCCCTTCTGACATGCAGAAAAATTATCTCTCATTTTAACTTAATTACAATAATGCTATTTCTTTTGGATTATTACCTCAAACCTAATGTGCTAAAAGAGCATCCTCATCCTCTATGGCTTGAGTTCCTTAACAAATTAGCACAGCTTATCTGGAAACAAAGTATATCAAACCCAGGTAGCATCTCTCTACAACTCTCCCTTTGTGTTACTGGAGTCAGGAGGGAGGTGAGGGCCAAGGGAGGAAGGAAATTTACTTCATGCCAATGCACTGGAATTGAGAAATATCAAGGTGATTTGAACTGATCCAGGAGGCTTGTATCAGTCTGTTCTCATGCTGCTAAAAAAGACATACCCAAGACTAGGTAACTTATAAAGGAAAGAGGTTTAATTGACTCACAGTTCCACATGGCTGGGGAAGCCTCACAATCATGGCAGAAGGTGAACGAGGAACAAAGTCACACCTTACATGGTGGCAGACAAGAGAAGCTTGTGCAGGGGAACTCCCATTTATAAAACCATCAGATCTCATGAGACTTATTCACTACCCCTGGAGCAGTATGAGGGAAACCACCCCCATGATTCAATTATTTCCACCTGGCCCTGCCCTTGACATGTGGAGATAATTACAATTCAAGGAGAGATTTGGGTGGGGACACAGCTAAATCATATCAAGACTCCATGGGAGACTAGGGTCTTCAGTTGGGCTGGAGGGCATTTGGAAAGGGGGAAGAAAATCATATTAGAAGATACAAAGATTTTCACAGGTGGGAAACTGAATGTGATATGATCAGAGGATAATAAGAGATTTGAGGTTTTTTTTTAAATAAATTGGGTATTCTATTTTTATATTTCTAAAATTATAAGGTTTTCATTGAAAAAAGCATTCGTTGTATGACGGTCTGGTAGCTAGAATTAATATTATTTTTCTTACAACAGAAAATGGTAAATTGTTAATATGTATTCTACCTCTTGTTTTTGTGATATGATGCCTCTAATGATATTGTCATGGTTTAGGGTCTAGATAATTGATACAAGAAGGCTTAATAAAAGTCAGGGCTGAGCACAGTGTCTCCTGCCTGTAATCCCAGCACTTCAGGAGGCCGAATAGGGAGGATTGCTTAGGTCTGGGAGTTTGGGAACAGTCTGAGTAACATAGTAAGTCCTCATCTCTACAAAAAAAAAAAAAAAAAAATTGGCATGATGTCACATAGTCCCAGCTACTCAGGAGGCTAAGGTGGGAGGATCACTTGAGCCTGGGAGGTTGAGGCTGCAGTGAGCTATGATTGCACCACTGTGCTCCAGCCTGGGCAACAGTACCAGACCCAATCTCAAAAGACAAAAATATGCTGGGCCTTGTGGTTTATGCGTATAATCCCAGAATTTTGGGAGGCTGAGTCAGGAAGATTGCTTGAGTCCAGGAGTTCATTTGCAGCCTGGGCAACATAATGAGACCCTGTCTCTATACAAAATAAAAATAAAAACAAAATAAAAGTCAATTAGAATAAAATCATCATAAGTGTTTCAACAGATGAAGAGGGTGATCATTACATCACTGTTTGCAATATCAAAATTTGGGAGCAATCTTCATTGTCCAACAGTAAGTGATGGATTAAATAAATCCTTACAAAGGGATATCAGGCAACCATTAAAATAATTCTGTAAACTACTCAGGAAGCTGAAGCAGGAGAATTGCTTGGACCAGAAGGCGGAAGTTGCAGTGAGCCGAGGTTGTGCCACTGCACTCCAGCTTGGGAGACAGAGTCAGACTCTGTCTTAAATAATAATAATAATGCTGCAAAAAAAATGTGTTGACATAGAATTACATGTTAAATAGAAAATGCTGGCTACAAAATGAGTCCCCAGAACAATCTAGTTTTTATTTTACAAATCTGTATCTGTATCCCTCTATTTTCCCCATTCCATGCCAGGCCCCCTGCTGCCTTTTTCAATAAAAAAAAAATTCTGGCAAGATATATGATAGAAAGGGTCTGATAGCACTGATACATCTTGGTATAAGGAATTCTGAGTATTCAAAACTAGTTTCTTTTCATTTATGTGTATTTTCTGATTATTCTGTAATGAATATTAATTTCTTTTCCATTTAGAAAACCATTTTACAGGAAAAAAGAAATAAATTTAGGAAAAGAGTGAGCAAGGAATACCTGGAGTACATTGCTGAGGTCCACATCATGCAAGACTGTCACCGTAGTTTCCCACAAAATATTCTTTGGTGCCACTGTCAGAATTTAGAGCCAGTTAGATTGAATATTATTCTGACTCAGCATGACATTTCTTTTTGTTCTTATGCTAATGCTTAAAAGCTTGAAACAATGCACTCTATTCAATACATTTCATCAAATATTTATTGAGCACCTACTATGTGCCAAGTACTAAGAATACACAATTAGCAAGACAAAGTTTTGTTGTAATCTAAGTCAACACGTGCCCTCACAGTATGTGTACCACTTTGAAAATCTGAGATGATTATTCTGAGGTTCTACGGGTGGTGGGGGGGGGAATCACACAAAACAATGTCCAAAAAAGTTCATACTAAAATAATATATTTATATTTTCACTGTTTTAAGTCTTGTAATATTTAAAACACAATGTAGAATGATGCTGAAGCATTACTTTTTTAAAACCCACATATTTATGGTTCTTGACTGTGATACCACCTCTATCCTCTGCTTGAATCAATAACATTTGAAAGCTTCTACTTATTTGGGAAGAAATTATTCCAATCTGTTCAGTCTTTGAGCCAAATCTCTCAGTCTGACTTTGAGATCCTTACTAAAAACTCCAGTTCCCTCATGAGGCAAAACTCTTTCTAGAGTCTGTTTCAAAGCAAAGTTGTATAACCAACAATTAAACAAACTAAAATAGTTTAAAGTTGGGCTTAGAAATTGTACACATTTACGTATCACATTATATACTATAATTATTTTTATGAATTAAAATTTCAATCTCAGTTAATTTGAATTTTGTTATCTTTGTTTTCCATTAATTATTATTGCTATATCCAGAAGGTTTTTCTTATTTATTTATTTGCACAACTCTCTTGGCATGGAGCTTATATGAATCAGAATGTAAAGAAAACTGGAGATCATCTTGTACCATTATTTTGTTTTGTGGAAGAGAATAATTAAGCTAGATGTAAAGTAACTTGTAGGAGTGTAAGCTGTTTTGTGTGGTGTCTTTTGAAATGCAGGTATGTGAAAGCTGGTAGCTATTGTTCTTAGAACTTTGTAGTTCAGATTACCAGGCTAGCATTCTTTCCTGCCTTGATTTTTTTTTCCTTACTGTTGGGTAAAACAATTTTTTAGACCTATAAATTGTTGAAGATACTATGTGTGTTTTTTTATGGTACTTGATGGGTCAATTTATTCATTTGACACACATTTATTAAGTACCTACTAAGTGCCAGGCTCTGGTCTTGGCATTAACTTAAATGTTAATGGAAATTATTAAAGAGTATTGTTTCAAATTTATACAAATGACCATTTTCTGGCTAATTGTGTGTGTGTGTGTGTATGTGTGTGTGTGTGTGTGTGTGTGTAGAAAGCGTATGTGTATGAGAGAAAGAGAATGTTTCCTTTCCTTCCTGTGTGAAATCTGTCCAATTTTCTATCTTAACTGTCATTATATGCCAAACATATACTATTTAAATTTGCTTATTTCTGAGAAGGCTCCTGGGTTTTATTTTATGATGAAATGCTAATTTCCCTTTATAAAACAAATTCTTTATTTCATAATTTTGAATAGGATGGTACTTTCAAAAGCCTGCATCTGATTATATTTGAGGTATTAAGTATTTCAGTATAAAAACTTTTTTTTCTTGGGCCTGCGGCATTTTAATTTTATTGTGAAATAGAAAAACTTAATATTAAGACTTTGCTTTGAGAACTCTCTGAAATAGTACAGGTAATGTTGTGTAAAATAGTACAGCTAGAGCATCCCTAATCCACAGGTCTAAAGTCTGAAATGTTCTAAAATTCAAAACTTTTTGAGCACCAACATTACACAAATGGAAAATTTCACACATAAGTACACAAAGTTTATTTCATGCATAAAATTATTTATAATGTTTTATAAAATTACCTTAAGGCTATGTGTACAAGGCATATATAAAACATTAATTTTGTGTTTAGACTTGGGTCTCATCCCTAAGATATCTCATTACATATATATATATATGTGTATATACATATATGTCAATATATATTAATACACACACACACACACACACACACACACACACACACACACATACATGTTTTAAAATCTAAGAAAATCCTAACTCCAAAACACTTCTTGTCCCAAGCATTTCAAATAAGGGACACTCAACCTGCACAGGTAATGCCACACTCTGAAATACTGCTTCCTTCTTTAAATTGTCTGTCACCATTGTAAAACCGACCGTCAAATTTTAGTAACTCCTGATCATTTTTATGTTTCTTCTGTTCTTTTTTCACTTCTCATCCAGCATTCTTTGCTTGCTCTCTCTTTTTGTAGGTCTGCCCTAGCTTCTCTTTTCAGTTGTTACTGATGTAACTAGTCTCACTATCAATGCACCTCAGTCCTTGGATTTCAGATTTTGCTATTCTATATCCACATGCTCTGTCCTAATTGTCAGTGAAAGCCGTTGCTTTTTGCCTGGTGGAACATAAAACTCTGACAGTCTTTGGCTCCTGCTTCATTCAGAGAAATGGGTGGTGGATGACAAAGGATACAGGTTTCTTGGTTATACATTTAGGATACCTTACAAATTTTCCAAGACTAACATTAACCTCCAGTTAGAGGAAAGCAGCAAAGTCGCAGGACAAAAAAGAAGGAGAAAGAAAAGGAGAAGAGAATTTGAGGAGCTAGTATTTTCAGTTCTGGACCTAGACCTAAGGAAAAACATTACCAAGTTAGTATATCAATACACACAAGTATTTTCTGAACTGTTTTTTGTTTGTTTTTGGAGGGAGAGGGAGCTTGGCAATTGCTTGTAGGTACTGACATTAAAATGTTGTAAATACATGAAGGTTCCTTGGTGCTTGCAAAATAACCACAACATGTAAAACAAGCAGTTACTAAAGTCTTAAACCTAACTCATAGGTGTCATAGTATAAAGTAGTACTATGGATGCTAAAACCAATGTCGTAGACTAGTTAAGTACTAAAGCCACACTTGTGAATACTATACTAACCTGTATTTTAAACCTTATTTTTAGGTCACACATAGCACTAATAAAACAGTAAATAAGTACCATAAGAGCATGTCAAAATGTAGGAGGAAGGCCACAGCTAAACTTTATAGGAAAACCTGCCACCGTATGATTAAATACTCCACCAAAAAGTTTTTAGCTGGTTTTCTAATTATATCCCTATATATCTTTGGGATAGAGCCAAAGAAATTAGTTCATAGAAAGGTACAAAGGCCATTTTAAGTCCGGGTTTTGGGTGTGTCAGTGTTTGTTACAGCAGCAAAAGGAAAGCTGAAACAGAAAGTTCTGTCATAAATGGAACAAATACTGTTTAACGATTTTTTTTTTGTCTTAAAAACAACAGCAAAACCGACCATCTTCCTGGAGTCTGCGTTGTCCCTTTCCAGAATAGATGCTGAGCTTTCAAACAAACCCACGGTAGAAGCAAGCCCTCTCCAGGAAATCCCAATCTCTTTCCAAACAGGGACAGCAAGGGTTCTCTGTGTTGTCTCTGTTTTCCCCTCTCCTCTGGGAATTGGTTTGCCTGCTGAGAGCATCCCAAGAAGGGGAGGTGCACCCCAAATTGGCGAGGCTCTGCCAAATACCAGAGGCTCTTCTTTGGAAGGAGACTCCTCCTTTGGACGTGAGGCGCTCCTACTAGAGCGCCCGCGTACAGAAACGGAAACCACTAGCTGCGCTGAAGTGAGTCAAGTGATGAAATCAAGACTACACGGGAAGGAAGCTCACGAAACCTAACTGGTGACAGAAGCTGCTGAACCCTGCCCGAGGAAACCACATGAGCCAACAGCTGCTGCCCTCCCGAAGTGGCCCTCAGAGGCAGCGCACCCCTTCATTTTGGCGAACCGAGGAGGAAGGGAGGAAGCGTGTGGGGGAAATCTAGAACTTCTGGTTCCTCAACGACCCAGCTGTGTCCTGGCTACCAGGTGATCGCTGCCACCAGGTCAGTGCAGGATTCCTCCAAGGTAGACGGGCCGGGAGCCACGACTCGCGCGCAGTAGCGGCAGCCAGGCGTGGCCAGGACTGCGCCCCCGCCCCGCGCGCGCGGTCCTGGGTTCCCACCTGGAGCGCTCAGGTAGGGCTGGGGCGGGGCGGGAGGCTGGCGCGCAGGCGCGGGAGCGGGGCCTCGCCCCTGCCGACGTCGCAGGCTGGAGCTCACCTGGGAGACTCCGAGAGGAAGCCGAGCCTCGGTTCTGCCTCTCCAGGCGACGCGGGAGGCCCGCGGGAAGGCAGGAGGCGGCGGCGGGGGAGGAGCTCGACTGAGCCGCAACTGTAGCGACAGCAACCGGAGTCGCCGCCGCCGCCACCTGCACCTGGCGCCCGGCCCACGTACAGCGCCCGCCCGGCCGCCGCTTCCCGCCGCCTTGCCCTGCCCACCCGCCAGGTAAGCCGGCGGCCGGCGGCGGGGGACGCGGTACCCCTGGGCTGCGTTAGAGCAGGCGGGAGGACAGCCGCCGGGGTTCACGTGTTGGGGACAGGGCTGTGGTCCAGGTGGCCGTTTGGAGACGGTCTCGAGAGCAGTTTCGGTTGCCCGTGGAGAGAACCACAAAGAGGCGCTCCGGGCCAAGGGGCAGGTGGCGCCCTGGGGGAAGCCCGGTCACCCCCTCTCGCCCACAGTGCCCCCTGCCACTCCCTATGGGGCAGCCCCAGAGGAGCTGGACAGAGACCAAAGTCCTGGTGGTCCCGGACTTGCCCTTGGGAGGGTCGCAGCGTAGGGACTCCCTGAGACCAAGGGCCGGGCGCCAGGCGGGCGCGCTTCCCCTCCGGCTAGCAGGTTGCCTGTCTCCTCCTGCCCCTCAGCCCGAGAGGGCATTCCGCGACGGCGAAGGGCATGGCTTTGCCAGGCAACTTTCCCAGCTGGGGACCCCAGACAGTTCTAGGCTGCAAACCGCGGCGTTGAAATGGTTTCCGAGTGGTTTGGAAAGCGCTCTGTGGCCGGGACGCAGACACCCCTCTCTTTATGTTTCGACTCTGCACTTTTCCGGGTGCGCTCTCCAAGCCAGAGCAGGGCCCACTTTCCTCTTCAATGGAGAAGAGTTCCTTTCTTCCGTGGCAGGAGGAAATCCAACTGCCACGCACCAACTACACACCATCTCGTCAGGGGACCTGTTGACTTAAGGACCTGTACATCCCGGCTATGGTTTGGCTGTGGCATATGACTCAAAGGTTCAAAAAAACAGTTTCAGGATCCTGCCACGTCTAAGCTTGGGTGTGCCAGGCCCAAATTCCTTTCCCTGCCTAATTAGGCTTTTCTGAAGCCTAAGAATTGAGGGTGAAACTGGCGCTTATCTTAGACTTTTATTTCCTTCTCTTTCAAACTCATCAAAGAAACTACTTCTGTTTGAGAACCCCATGGACTTACCAATATTTCCGATTTTTGAAAAACGTTAGTAAGTTAATATAACTTGCTATAGAAGTTATGCTACATAATGAAGACATTTACACTCAGATTCTATAGTTAAAAAATATGAAAGTGACAGCATTTTAATTAGAAAATCTCTACTTGTGGGAAAATCTGTTGCTTCTTTTATTGTATATATTATTCTTTGAGTTTGTGGCAAAAATACATGAGGTTAAAGTTACACCTGCAATTAGATTCTTGTAACTTTTAATATCTGGAGTCTAGCGCACATGTTAAACTTCCCGAGCAATTTGTACCAAGAATCTTTCTTTTTATATTGCTTTAGCCAACATTTGTACGTAGAAGTTTCTAATAATAAATAACAATTCGTTGTGTTCTATCTCTGAACATTTTAAAAATATATTTTAAATTGCACATTTAACTTAAAATGCCTTGTGCAACATGCAGTGGTTTTTTTCTTTTTTCTTTCCTTTTCTTTTTGCTTTTTAAGATTGGATGGAAAGCTAAAAGCCAACTACAGCATAACAGGACGTAATTATTAATTCAACGAGGACTTTTCTACACTTATTAAAAGACTCTCACCTGACCTCTTAATCTTGTCTCCATACCAAGTAATAAATGTGCTAAATTCTATTTTCATATTAAATATAGGAGTTGTTCCTTGAATTTTGAGTGTTAATCTTCATTGCTTATTGGGCAGATGTTATCAGAGTTTCTTTCCTTTAGTGAGAAATGTAACATTTTCATTAGCTACAGTAACAGTGTGACTTAATCTATCTATTAAATAGGAAAAATAATACTTTCCTAGATTGAGATAACAAAGCCTTGAAAACCATCAGGAATGTCTTCCAGCCCTAATTCTTGGGATCCCTTTCTCACTTTGGAGATTCAATAGTCAACCCATCCGTTTGTGAAAAATTGAAGCTAAGAGAGGTATTCTAATTTCATTTCACCCGGAGATGGCATGATCATTCCAGTGGCTTGACTCATGACTCCTATATCTTCCTTTTCACCACCCACATTCTCACTTATCATTAGACGTTTATGTTTTTTCTTTTGTTAGGCCTTTGTAATTATAGAATAGCCCATTGTTGTTTTTTTCAGCTCTGATTTACTGTCATTTCTACTTGTTCAAATGATACCTGACTTGACTGAGAATACCCAGTGAAGGCATCATGCTTCTCTCATTGTGGAATAGCTTGCATATTGACGATGCCATGTCAATTGAGATTTTTAGTTCCTTCTTGGTATTTCCAACCCCAGTTAATTTTTAAGTCAATGTGGTTAACATTATTTAGTCTTCTAAGCCTTTTATTATATTGGCTTAAAACATATTTTATAAGGCAGCGACCCAGTGCCTTTCATCCATTTGCAACACTCCAGATTTTTGGTTTCAAGCACACTTCCTTAACACTAAGTTTCTTTAAACTTTTTTTTTTCCTTTTTACTGTAATCCTCAATAACTAATTTATGCCTCAATTCAGTAAACTCTAGTGTGAATATATATAAATGAAACAAATTTTCTTAATATAAAACAATGCTTAACCTTACAACATGGATTTTCTTTATTATTTCATTTTTTAAAATATTGGTCTAAACACATTAGACTGCTTTATGGCCACAAATGTGCTGGAGCCTACAATGTGAAAATAGCAGTATCCTGTTGAATTTATGTTTTTTTAAAGGCTGATTTTTTTACCAGCTTGTTTTCTCCCTGTCTCATACATGCATGTGCAGACACACACACAGGCACATACCCACTCACACAAAAGAAAATAAACTATTTCTTAAAAACTGTACTGTAATCCTAATTAAACATTTATGGTAGGGCTTGATGCTCCAGGACCTTGGTGCTAGATTAAAGCCTTCAATTCTTAGGAAGTGTATGAAACCTTTTTCATTATACATTATTTTGTGTTAAATGGGTTCTCGTCATGCTGTAGTGTATTTGGGAGCAGGAAAAACTAGAAATATTTTTTCTGAGGGGATTTTGATGGTAAGAATTAAGTGAAATTTTGAGGGAGAAAACGTTCTATCCAGCTCTATTCTAAACTCTTAAAGTTTTATGACTGAGTTAGTTTTGGGTGGAGTCTGAAAAATTTATTAGAGAAAACATAGCCAGTTTATTATTTGGTTTATATTCTGTTAATATTTAATGCTTTTCTCTTTTATTATGAAACAAATATAAGAGACAAATTATAGGAATTACAGCCCCCCCACCCACCCACCAAAAGACTATATTGAGAGATTAAAATAGATTTGTAGGAATGTAGTCTTAGAAGCTCTGATTGGATAATTAAGCCTTCCATAGACACTTTCAATTTTAACCTGCCTTTACATTCTTGGTGGGAGAAATTTTTCTCCTAAGGAAAATATTATCGTATTTAGTATTTTGGAAATGATCAATGCCTGAATTATCTTCACATGTATTCAGTTCTCTAGTCCATGGAGTGTAAAAATACATTTGGAATGGTAGATCTTTTATAGGTATAAAATCCTATTGAAAGGAAGGAGGTATTTTCAATTACCTATTCAATTATGCATCTAGTTAGTATCAAAAGCAATTCATGCTATGTAATTTGGGTAAAATTTAACACAATTAATGTACACTCAGGGGCAACACTGAATTTAAATCAATTCCAGCAGTGGCAAGAGACCAAAGTACATTCACTTATTGCAAAGCAAAGACAAGTAGGATTCTGAATTCTAGGTCATTAAAGACTACTGACCATTAGATGACACTTTCTTGCGTCATTCTCAGAGTTGGGCTCTTATTTTTGGCACTAAATAGAGAATATTCCCCCAAGTACAACTTTTTGCATAATTGTTTTAGTTTCAAACCACACAAATGAATTTTCTTCTCAATATGATTGCCTGCTGGACGTCTTTTAACTATTCTGTATCACTGGAGATTATTTATGTTCAAACCAGAACTTTCATTTCATCGAAAACCAAACAAATGAGCAAACAACCTGCTCACTTTCTGTATTCTATCTATAAATAGTAGTACATTTTACCATTTCTTACCTATAATGCCAAAATCAGCCTCTGAAAACAAAACAAAATTTAACTCATTTGTTAGCAAAACTTGAACCTAATTGGAGCAAAGCCTGAGTGAACTGTCAGGAGGCTATTGTGTATCCAACTTAGTGGATTATGTCCCACTGTAGAAATAGTGCTGTTTGATTACATAATACTGCCCAGGCCCTGCTGGGGTACACTCTTAAATTGGGTGTGTAAACCATATCACCTTTCTAACATTTAGAAAATTCTGAATTTTTTTTTTTTTTATGTGGCAAGGTTTCATTATGTTGCCCAACCTGACCTTGAACTTCTGGGCTCCAGTCTCAGCCTTCCAAATAGCTGAGACTACAGGCTGTCAAATTCTGAATTTTGAAACACGTTTGGTTCCAGTGATTTGGTGAAGTGAATCATAGATTTGTACCACTATCCAGGTGCCATACCAGAAATCCAGAGGTAATTTTAAAGTCTTTTTCTTAGCCTCTACAACTGCTATGGTCTGAATGTTTGTGTTTTTCCAAAATTCATGTTGAAATCAAATCCAATGTATTCATATTAGGAATAGAGTCTTTGTGGGGTGATTAGGTTATAAGGGCCCTGGCCTCATGTGTTTTTATAAATGACAATGTCCTTATAAAAGAGGACTGAGAAAGCTTGTTAGTCTTTTGCCCTTCCTCCATGTGAGGGCACACAGGATCTATGAGGGATGGGCACTGACCAGACCTTGAATCTGCCAGCACCTTGATCTTGGACTTCCCAGCCTTTGGGCTCTGAGTGGTATATTTGTGTTGTTTAAATTACCCAGTCTAAGGTATTTTGTTATAGCATGGACCAATACAGCAACCACGAGAACACTGAATCCACTTAACATTTTACTCCTTTCCCTGAGCCACAAATTCTTCTTTCACTTTTACTGCTCTAGTTTAGGGTCTTATCATCTCTTAACTAGGGTACCATAGCTGCCTCTGACCTGTTATCTCAGCAGATAGTCTTGTCATCTTCAAGTCCATCATCTGCTGGAGGATGAGGATGGTCTTTTTAGACATGTAAATTCTCTCTCTCACTTAAAATCCTTCAATAATTTTCCATTGCTTACAGAATAGAACCCATAGCCCTTAAAATGGCCCCATGGGATCTGACCCTTGCTGAACTCTGGACTGATACTCCATAAGCCGAAAGTTTACTTCCCAGCAATAGATTTCTTGTTCTTTTGTTTTTGTTTTTCCTTTGTGCTTTTCTTTAGCATTTCCCACTGCGGAGAGTGCCTTTCTCCCTTTACCTCTAACTATAGCTCTTAATGGCCCTTAAGACTCAAAGAAGGTCTTGCCTCATTTGGGAAACTGTGTCCCCTCACCCACACCTCCACATATACCTGAGCAGGGTGAGGTGTCCTGTGTATACTTCTATTATTTGCTTGACACAATATAAATATAGTCTGCTTTTGCTCTTGTCTGTATATACACACACACACTTCCCTTTTGGATTATTTGCAAAACATGCAAAATTTCTCTTTCCATTAAGCCTTTTGTGGAATAAAAATTTTGGAGTAGAAGTGTCACAGAAAGGGGAAAGGCATCGGCAGGCTGTATAAGTCTATCTGCCTTTTCAATAGGAAGTAACCAAAGAAACTGGGGAGTAGGCAACTTGTTTCCCTGTCTTAATTAGCATATTTAATTTGGATTGCTGTTACTTCCATCTCATTATTTTGAATTCTATTTTATTTTGGGGACTTTTGGTTCTGTTCCAATATCTGGGGGTTTTATCATTTAAAAGTGAAAAGTTAACTTTGTGATTGAAATGTCTTGCAGCTTTGAGTTAGACTAAACCAAAACTCTCTCCCAAAGAAATACAATAAAATAAGGCAAAAGATTTCTTGGAATCAGCAGTCCTCCTTTTCATCTCTTTCTGGCTAGTCCTATGCCAAGTTCTGTCAGTTTTACTTTTTAAATGTTTCTCAAATCCATCTACTTTTATTCATTCCCATCTTGACCATCATGACTTGCCTGGACTTTTGCTATGACCTCCCTGTTTGTCTGTCTGAGCTCACTCTCACTTCTAGCTTGTTGGTTCCTCACCCTGCACCCAAAATGACCTTTTCAGAATACATGGTTATGTTACACCCTGGATAAAGCCCTTCATGGCCCTTAAGATAAGGCAAACTCCTTAACATGGCCAAAGGCCTGGCATGATTTGGCTCCCATCAAGCACACAGCACACTCATCATTGCTCCAGCTCCACCAATCTTTTTATATTGTCATGTTCCTCCTGCCTCTAGGTCTTTGCAAGTGGTCTTCTCTGCCTGGAAGGGGAGACTACTTACCTTTCCTCCCTTCTTGGCGTAACTACCGAACATTTAGTCTCCAAATTCCCGTTTGAGCTCCCACTTTTTCAGCACTAACTATAACATGGAATTTTTCAACAATCTCACCACATCCTTCCCTCTAACTATGGGTTAGAGTGAAGACTGTAGCCTAAAGAAATAGTCCTATTTAGTACCTGGGAGTATTAACTTATAAAAATAAAAGACTCTCCACAAAGGGGGCAGACAATATATGGCTCATATTTTTCAAAATAGAGTTTAGTTATTAATACCTTTATATTTTTATCAAGTAATAATGGTTGATATTTTCATAATAAGTATTGACCTTTACTGTTTTACTATTGAACAGTTACATGGCAGGCATATTTTAAACAATTTACATGAGGTAACTTATTTAATCTTCAAAGCAACCCTATGAGGTGCATGCTATTTTCCTCCCTATTTTAAAGATAGAAAAATTGAGAGATTAAATACCTTACCTCTATTTACAAGGTTAGTGAAAGATTAGAGCCAAGACTCAAATCCAAGCAGTACAATTCCAAATCCTGCACAGTCTGCCTTCTGTTTCCATGAGTTCTGTGTTTATAGATTCAAACGACCTTAGATCAAAAATAGATAAAAAAAAGTATTAGGTGTTACAAGCAATCTAGAGATGATTTAATGTAATTAGATGATGTGCATAGGTTAAATGCAAATACTACATCATTTTATAGAAGCAACTTGAAAATCTGCAGATTCTGGTATCTACCGGGGTTTTGGAACCAATCCCCTGCAGATGCCAGGACATGACTATACATTTATCCTACTTACATGTAAATAAAATTAAATAGGGTTGTTAAGAGATTTCCAACATCAATAATAATCCAGTCAACTCTGCCCCTCCTTTATCATAGTCCTGTTGCCTGAAAGCTACTACTTTCATTTATTTAAATGTTTCTTCCAGCACTTACCTTTTCAAACAATATGCTTATACTGCTGTTTCTTAACGTATCAATATTTGGCAATATCCACTGACTTCCCATTATGGTAGATAAATATTTAGCTCTTCCATACACAGCCACCTCTACTCTTTCTCCTTGATCTCCCAATATAATTCTCACATTGCTTTCTTTGTATTTTAATATTTATTTATAATGACTATGTAGATACTGTTTACTACTGAGTCAAGCAAGCATATTATGAGTAGGATTCCTTACTTGTAGAATTTTTTTTTTTTTTAATCCTGGAAGTAATAATGAACTCATTTAAGAAAACACTTGGCTTAGTATCTCTATATATCAATTGGAGTACAATTTCTGTGTACTCTAACATCTTTTCTGCTTGGTTTTCCATGTAGTGTAACATAACAGATTTGTTGGTCCATAACTGGAGCAATCGTCTTGCCCTCTTGTCCCCATTTGGACTATTGCTCTCTAGGTCTGTTCCATGGTGGTGGCTTGGAATTTCTTTTTGCTGACATCTCTGATAGAGCCTCTATTCCTTAGATACTACGACTTTTGTTTTTTATTCACACCCTCATTTGGATGAAACACATATCCACCACTAGCTTCCTGAAAAATGGTGCATGGAATTAAGAAATTTGAGATATTATGTGTCTAAAACTCTTTATTCTACCTTCACACATTTTCCTTTCTGTTTTATTCTTAAAAATGTGATAATCTCAATTGATGCAGAGAAGGCCTTTGACAAAATCCAACAGCCCTTTATGCTAAAAACCCTCAATAAACTAGGTATTGAC
>PVKV010030193.1:0-22585 GCA_004027835.1 Alouatta palliata | reverse complement strand
TCGTCTCAGCCCAAAATCTCCTGAAACTGATAAGCAACTTCAGCAAAGTCTCAGGATACAAAATCAATGTGCAAAAATCACAAGCATTCCTATACACCAATAACAGACTTAAAGAGGGCCAAATCAAGAACCAACTGCCATTCACAATTGCTACAAAGAGAATCAAATACCTAGGAATACAACTAACAAGGAACGTAAATGACCTCTTCAAGGAGAACTACAAACCACTGCTCAACGAAATAAGAGAGGACACAAACAGATGGAGAAACATTCCATGTTCATGGTTAGGAAGAATCAATATCATGAAAATGGCCATACTGCCCAAAGTAATGTACAGATGCAACGCTGTCCCTATCAAGCTACCAATGACCTTCTTCACAGAACTGGAAAAAACCACCTTAAACTTCATATGGAACCAAAAGAGAGCCTGCATAGCCAAGTCAATTCTAAGCAAAAAGAACAAAGCAGGAGGCATCACACTCCCGGACTTCAAACTATACTACAAGGCTACGGTAATCAAAACAGCATGGTACTGGTACCAAAACAGAGATACAGACCAATGGAACAGAACAGAGGCCTCGGAGGCAACACATCTACAACCATCCGATCTTTGACAATCCTGACAAAAACAAGCAATGGGGAAAGGATTCCCTGTTTAATAAATGGTGTTGGGAAAACTGGCTGGCCACGTGCAGAAAGCAGAAACTGGACCCCTTCCTGACACCTTACACTAAAATTAACTCCAGATGGATTAAAGACTTAAACATAAGATCTAACACCATAAGAACATCAGAAGAAAATCTAGGCAAAACCATTCAGGACATAGGCGTAGGCAAGGACTTCATGACCAAAACACCAAAAGCATTGGCAACAAAAGCCAAAATAGACAAACGGGACCTAATCAAATTCCATAGCTTCTGCATGGCAAAAGAAACAGTCATTAGAGTGAATCAGCAACCAACAGAATGGGAAAAATTTTTGCAGTCTACCCATCTGACAAAGGGCTGATATCCAGAATCTACAAAGAACTAAAACAGATTTACAAGAAAACAAACAAACAAGCCCATTCAAAAGTGGGTGAAGGATATTAACAGACACTTTACAAAAGAAGACATACATGAGGCCAACAAACATATGAAAAAATGCTCATCATCACTGGTCATTAGAGAAATGCAAATTAAAACTACATTGAGATACTATCTCACACCAGTTAGAATGGCGATCATTAAAAAACCTGGAGACAACAGATGCTGGAGAGGATGTGGAGAAATAAGAACACTTTTACACCGTTGGTGGGAGTGTAAATTAGTTCAACCACTGTGGAAGACAGTGTGGTGATTCCTCAAGGACCTAGAAATAGAAATTCCATTTGACCCAGCAATCCCATTACTGGGTATATATCCAAAGGATTATAAATCGTTCTACTATAAGGACACATGCACACGAATGTTCACTGCAGCACTGTTTACAATAGCAAAGACCTGGAACCAACCCAAATGCCCATCGATGTTAGACTGGGCAGGGAAAATGTGGCACATATACACCATGGAATATTATGCAGCCATCAAAAACGATGAGTTCGTGTTCTTTGTAGGGACATGGATGAACCTGGAAACCATCATTCTCAGCAAACTGACACAAGAACAGAAAATCAAACACCGCATGTTCTCACTCATAGGCGGGTGTTGAACAATAAGAACACATGGACATAGGGAGGGGAGCATCACACACTGGTGTCTGTTGGGGGAAAATGGGGAGGGACAGCGGGGGGTGGGGAGTTGGGGAGAGACAGCATGGGGAGAAATGCCAGATATAGGTGATGGGGAGGAAGGTAGCAAACCACACTGCCATGTGTGTACCTATGCAACAAATTTGCACGTTCTTCACATGTACCCCAAAACCTAAAATGCAATTAAAATAAATAAATAAAATAAAAACAGCAATTCAAAAAATAAACAAAAAAATAAAAAAAATAAAAAACCTAAAAAAACCAAAACAAAAATAAAAAAGAAAAACAAACCAAAAAAAGCAAAAAAAAAAACAAAACAAAACAAAAAAAAACAAAAACAAAAAAAGAAAAGAAAAATTAAAAATACAAAACAACAAGAAGAAAACAAAAATAAAAACAACAACAACAACAAAACACAGCAATTCAGCCTGGCGAGCTGGCTCATACCTGTAATCCCAGTACTTTGGGAGGCTGAGGCAGCTGGATCACCTGAGGTCAGGAGTTCAAGACCAGCCTGGCCAACATGATGAAACCCTGTCTCTACCAAAAATACAAAAATTAGCCGGGCATGGTGGTGTGTGCCTGTAATCCCAGCTGCTGGCTGATGCAGGAGAATCACTGGAACTTGAACAACAACAACAAACAAACAAATAAAACCCAGGAATTCAATGAATGCCCTGGAACATGAATCTTGGAATCTTCATCCATACTTGACTATTTCCTTTGTTTGTTTCTTTGATTTTTTGAGACTGAGTCTTGTTCTGTTGCCCAGGCTGAGGTGCAGAGGCATGATCTTGGCTCACTGTAACCTCTGCCTCCTGGGTTCAAGTGATCCTCTTGTCTCAGCTTCCTAAGTATCTGGGATTATAGGCATGCGCCACTGCACCCGCCTAATTTTTGTATTTTAGTAGAGACAGGGTTTCACCATGTTGGCCTGGCTGGTCTCGAACTCCTGATCTCAAGTGATCCACCTGCCTCGGCCTTCCAAAGTGCTGGGATTACAGTTGTGAGCCACTGCGCCTGGCTGATTTCCTTATCCTTATTAGGTTTATCACTGGGTCAAAAGGTTTAAACCTGAAACTTTTATAGTCTGTCTTGTTTTTTTTTTTTTTTTTTTTTTTTTTTGATGTCTTGAATTAAAAAATACTTCTTAAGTTCCAGGATACATGTGCAGAACGTGCAGGTCTGTTACCTGTGCCAGGGTTGTTTGCTGCACCTATCAATCCATCACCTAGCTATTAAGCCTCACATGCATTAGCTATTTTTCCTGATGCTCTCCCTCCCTCTCCCTGCAACAGGCCCCAGTGTGTGTTGTTCCCCTCCCTGTGTCCATGTGTTCTCACTGTTCAACTCCTACTTATAAGTGATAACATGTGGTGTTTGGTTTTCTGTTCCTGCATTAGTTTGTTGAGGATAATGGCTTCCAGCTCCATCCATGTCCCTGCAAAGGACATCTTCTCATTCCTTTTTATGGCTACATAGTATTCCATGATGTACATGTACCACATTTTCTTTATCCGGTCTATCATTGATAGGCATTTGCGTTGACATCATGTCTTTGCTATTGGGAACAGTGCTGCAATGAACATGTGCGTGCATGTATCTTTATAATAGAATGATTTATATTCCTTTGGGTATATACCCAGTAATGGGATTGCTGGGTCAAATTGTATTTCTGGTTTTAGGTCTTTGAGGAATTGCCACACTGTCTTCCACAAAAGTTGAACTAATTTACATTCCCCTCTTCTGTTTGTTTTAATAAAAGTAGGTAAGTATATCAAAGAAAATTTTAGAAAAACAGAGTATAAAGAATCAAAAGATCTAAAATTTTATCACTTAGAGATAAAGAATATTATTAATAATTTAGCATAGTTCCTTAGAGTCTTTTATCTATAAATATTTATAGGGCCAGGCATGGTAGTTCACCCCTGTAATCCTAGCGCTTTATGGGGCTAGGCATGGTAGTTCACCACTGTATTCCTAGCGCTTTGGGAGGCAGAGGTGGGAGGATTGCTTGAGGCCAGGAGTTTGAGACCAGCCTGGACAACATAGTGAGACTGTCTCTACAAATAATTATTATTATTATTTTTTGAGATGGATCTCACTCTGTCGCCCAGGCTGGAATGCAGTGGTGCAATCCCGGCTCACAGTAACCTCTGCTTTCTGGGTTCAAGTGATTTTCCTACCTCAGCCTCCTGAGCAGCTGAGATTACAGGTGCCTGCCACGATACCCGACTACTTTTTGTATTTTTAGTAGAGACAGGGTTTCACCATGTTGGTCAGGCTGGTCTCAAACTCCTGATCTCATATGATCCACCCACCTCAGCCTCCCAAAGTGCTAGGATTACAGGTGTGAGTCACCATGCTTAGCCCAAAAATTATTTTTTAATAAAAAAATAGCCAGGCATGGTTGTGCTTGCCTGTAGTCCAAGCTACCCAGGAGGCTGAGGTGGGAGGACTGCTTGAACCCAGAAGTTTGAGGTCACAATGTGTTATGATGGTGTCACAACACTTCAGCATGGGTGACAGAGCGAGACTCTTATCCCTTAAAATACATATGTATACTTATAGATACTTTTTAGTCAAAATTGTGATAATACTGTATTCAATTTTCCATTCTGCTTTTTTCACTTTATGTTTTATTGTGACCATTTTTAACATCATTAAATTGTCTTTGAAAACAATTTAAGGACTGCATGTATTTTACCACATGGGTTATAACATAGTTTTTATTTTCCAACTGTTAGAAATTTAGGTTATTCAAATTTTAGCTATCATGAGAACACTAAGATGAGAATCTTTTTACTTATCTTTCAGCATATCTAATAATTTTTTGGTTTGTTTTTGATTTTTGTTCTATTTTTTGGTATTTATTTTGTTATTTTTTCTTGATTATTCCTTTATGATAAATTATTGAAGGCAGAATTACTAAGTAAAATATTATATACATATTTTTTTTCCTCTCTTTTTTTTTTTTTTTTTGAGATAAGGTCTTGTTTTGTCACCCAGGCTAGAATGCATTCACACGACCTTGGCTCACTGTAACCTCTGCCTCCTGGGCTCCAGCGAGCCTCCCACCCCAGCCTCCTGAATACCTGGGACCACAGCCATGTGCCACCACACTCAGCTAATTTTTTTTGTTTGTTTGTAGAGACAGGGTCTCTCTTTGTTGCCTGGGCTGGTCTTGAACTCCTGGGCTCAAGTGATCCTGCTGCCTTGGCCTTTCAAAGTGCTCAGATTACAGGCATGAGCCACCACCATGCCTGGCCACTGTCCACTTTTTATTATGGGCATTTCAAATATATACAAAAGTAGATGGAAGAGTATACTGAACTCCATATAATAATATAATGAATCCCATGCATTCATCACCTGCTTTAACAATTATCAACATTTTACCTACTTTATCAATCCTCCCATTTTTGTTAATTTTTGCTGCAGCACTGAAAGCAAGATATAGACATTAACAATTTTACCAGTAGATACTGCTATATATACCTCCAACTGATAACCTTTCTTTTAAATATGATTACTATGCCATTCTCATACCTAAAAAATGCCATTTATATCATCTAGTATCTAATCCATACTCAAATGTCCTAATCATCTAAAGATATAGGAGATGGAATATTGCTCTGTCACTCAGGCTGGAGTGCAGTGGTGTGATCTCGACTCACTGCAACCTCCACCTCCTGGGTTCAAGCGATTCTCCTGCCTCAGCCTCCCAAGTAGCTGGGACTATAGGCACACACCACCATGCCCAGCTAATTTTTTGTATTTTTAGTAGAGATGGGATTTCACCATGTTGGACAGGCTGGTCTTGAACTCCTGACCTCAGGTGATCTTCCTGCCTCGGCCTCCCAAAGTGCTGGGATTATAGGTGTGAGCCACCATGCCCGGCCCTTATCTTTTTATGATTTGTTTTTAGTAAAGAAGTCAGAATGATCCTTTTAAAATATATCAGATTATGTCATTTTCTATTTGAAAACTCATTGATTCCCATCTTAGAGCAAAAGCCAAATTTCTTGCAATGGCCCATATGTTCTGATTCCTGCTTCCACACCTCTGTGTTTTCCCTTTCTATTTTCCTCTCCTTCTTACTCACTGGCTCCAGCTGCCCAGGCCTTGCTGCTGTTTCTTGAGAACACCAGAACTCCTGTCTTATAGCACCTTCACTTGCTGTTCTCTCTACCTGGAATAGTCTTATCATATCATCACTTCCTTATCTCCTTCATACTTTGTCCAAACAACTTCTCAATGGAAGCTTTGCTCACCCACCTTATTTACTCCCTGCCATCCCACTTTGTCCACTTTACTTTTCTTAACAAAACTGATTACTTTTGGAGATATACATGCAAGAAAATGAAATTGGACTCCTATATTACACCATACACAAAAATAAACTCAAAATGGATTAAATACTTAAATGTAAGGCTTGAAGTTGTAAAACTCCTAGAAGAAAACAGGGGAAAAGCTTCTTGACATTGGCCTTGGCAATGATTTGTTAGATATGACACCACAAGCACCAGCAACAAAAGCAAAAACAGACAAGTAGGACTGTATCAAACTAAAAAGCTTCTGCACAACAAAAGAAACAACCAACAACATGAAAAGGCAACTTATAGAATGGGAGAAAATATTTGCAAACCATATAACTTATGAATGGTTAATATCTAAAATACGTAAGAAACTCCTACAACTGAATGGCAAAACCCCCAAAACTCAAACAAGTAACACAATTTTTAAAATAGGCAAAAGACCTAAACAGACATTTCTCCAAAGAAGACATAAAAATGGCCAATGGGTATATGAAAAGGTGCTCAACATCACCAATTATCCAGGTAATTTGATTTGCACTGCAAATCAAAACCACAATGATATATCACCTCACACCTGTTAGGATGACCATTATAATAAAAAACAAACAAACAATTATTAGTTAAGATTTGGATAAAAGGGAACCCTGTACATTGTTGATGGGAATGTAAACTGGTACACCTACTATGAAAAGCAGGATGAAAGTTCCTGGAAAAATTTAAAATACAACTACCATATTATGATCCTGTAATCCCACTTCTGGGTATATATTTAAAGTAAATAAAATCAGTATGTCAAAGAGGTATCTGAACTCCCATGTTCAGTGCAGCATTATTCACAATAGCCTAGACATGGAAACAACCTAAATGTCCACTGACAGATGAATGGATAAAGAAAATGTGGCATATACACACAACGGAATATTATTCAGTAAAGGAAATCCTGGCATTTATGATAACGTGAATGAAACTGGAAGACATTATGCTAAGTGAAATTAATCCAGATACTTTTTGGACAAATACTACATAACACCATGTATGTGATGAATCTAGAAAAATCAAAGCAGAGTAGAACAGTGACTGCCAGGGCCTGGGGGCTGGGGAAAAAGGTGGTATTGGTCAAAAGGTACAAACTTTCACTTTCAAAATGATTAAGTTTGAGAGATCTATTATATAGCACAGTGTCTACAGTTTACAATACTGTATCGTATACTTAATAAATAAGAGGATGAGAAGAAACTTTTACATGTGATGCTTGGGTTATGGTACAGATTGTGGTGCTGGTTTCATGCTTGTATACTTATCTCCAAACTCATTAAGTTATATACAATAAATATATAAGGCTTTTTGTACACCAATAATACCTCAATAAAGTAGTTTAAAAAATTAAAGTCGGGTGTGGTGGCTCATAGCTGTAATCCCAGCACTTTGGGAGGCCACAGCAGGTGGATCACCTGAGGCCAGGTGCTTGAGACCAGCCTGGCCAACATGTTGAAACCCCATGTGTACTAAAAATACAAAAATTAGCCAGGCGTGGTGGCGTGTGCCTGTAATCCCAGCTACTCAGAAGGCTAGGAGAGGAAAATTTCTTGAACACGGAGGCGGAGATTGCAGTGAGCAGAGATCTTGCCACTGCACTCCAGGCCTGGGTGACAAAAGCCAAACTCCATCTCAAAAAATTTTGTATTTTTTGAGAGTAGATCATTAGACTCTAGAACTTGGGTAAAGGAAGCTAACTATAAGGGAATGAGAGAGAGTATTTTTGTGAAATGTAGGTATGCAGCATTTGATACAGATTTGTCTTGGTACTATTAATAGCCCCATTTTACAAATGAAGGTTTAGAGATGTTAGGTAACTCGACAATTTCACACAGTCATAGCATCAGAATTAGAACCCAGCTCTGTCTCTAGAGCTTATGTTCTTAACCACTATGCTCCAACAGTTGACATCTTGAAGTCTGGGACTATGTCTTCATTCAGCCTACAGATATTTATTAAGTGACTACTATTTTTTATTAAACACTGTTCCAGGAGCTAGACATATAGTAGTGAACAAAAGAGACAAAAATACCTGTGAACAAAAGAGACAAAAATAGAATGGAGCACACATTCTAGTGGAAGAAGACAGAAAATTAAACTAAGTAAATTTTGTAATATATTATAGGTTAATTTATTTTTTTTTGACATGGAGTTTCACTCTTGCTGCCCAGGCTGGAGTGCAATGATGATCACAGCTCACTATAATCTAAAACTCCTCAGGTCAGGTGATCCTCCTTGCCTCAGCCTCTCAAGTAGCTGGGACTACAGGAGCATGCCACCATGCTTGGCTCATTTTTTTAAAATAGAGACATAGTCTTGTTATGTTGCCCAGGCTGGTCTCAAACTCCTGGCCTCAAGTGATCCTTCTGCCTGGGCCTCCCAAAGAGCTGGGATTATAGGTATGAGCCACTGCACCTGGCCTATTCTCAAAAATTTTAAGCAGCAGTTAAATGCTATTAACACTTATGCTGACGTTCCCCTAATCATGCACATTAAACATAAATTTGCAAGAAAAACATTAATTGCTAGGTAAACAGCATACTTACAGCTTCTAGTATCAAAAAGAAAATTTACACTTATTAAAATGGATACAGTATTGATATTTGCAATCTGATGTAATTATCGATTCTTAGAAACCATGAGGTCTAACAGTCTCTGCAAGAGCCAACTATTAAAAAAATCCCCAATTTGTTAAGTCTCTAAGATAATGAAGCAAATTCTTCCTGTCTTCTGACATTTATTGAGCTAATTTTGAAAATTAACAGAAACAGAGAATAGCCAGAATTCTAGGCTTGGCATTACCAATGCATAGGTAAGCAATCTTGGGTACATCACTCTGTATGTTCAGTGGTACAATACTTTTATATATTATATTTCGCACAGATGCTAGGGCAAAAGAGGGAAAAAGTACTTCAAAAGAGATGAAAAAGATATCACTATCACAAGGGAATAAGGAATATACACATTAGGAAAATAAACTCCACTGTGTTTACTGTGCCTCACTGTGGCTAGCACTAGGTTAAAAGATAATTCCTGGTGGCAAACTCTAATGGTATGTGAAATAGAAGCCTCTTTTAACCGTCCCCAAATAAAATGACAGAAGGGAAACAAACCCCAAATGATCTCTTCCCAAAAACCATGGATATAAATGTTATTTCTCATTTAAAAGGCTTTGTATTCAATAAAATTGGGAGTTACTTAGGTTTGTTTGGGGTTAGACAGACATAGTTAAGGATCTGTAAGTAGGATTGCTGAAATAAGCACAATGAAAGCTAATACAGATAGTCTCTATTTTTAACAGTAATCAATGCCTGGAAACCGTATGGTAAATTAAACTAATAAAAGTAAGCCCTTTTCCCTAAAGCAAAGCAGTTAAAATTATCACCGCTACATTAGTCAGTGAGGCTTTATGGAGGAAGTGGGCCATGAAGAATGGGCATGCTTTGAATAGAAAGAAGATCAAGGCATCCAAATAAGGGGAACAATAGGAATAAAGGTCCATAGGCAGGAATTCAACATGATTACAGGCCTAGTACAGTCAGGAATGGAGTTAGCTTCAAAGGATATTAAAATCTGTGAAGTACAGTTCTTTGCCTTAAGTCAGCCCACAGCCTAGCCAGGGAGACTAACAAGAAAGACATGGTAATATCAGTACAAAAGTACCTATTATGTACTATTAAAACACAAATGAAGGACAATTTTACCTGCTGGACTCAGGGAAAATAATATGTTTGAGTTGAATCTTGAAGGGTAAGTAGGGCTTTGCCCTGTGAAGGAAACAGGGCATCTGTGGCAAAGCAAACAGCAGCGACAGAGACATGAAGGTGAAAGTGTTTAGTGCACAGACCTGTGTCAGGCATGCAGATAGGATGCACAGGCACTAGGGAATTAGAACTGAAAGTTAAGATTAGGCAATATAGTGAAGAATCGTGTTGTGGAGGCAATAAAGGGCCATCAAAAGATTTTAAACCACAAGGCTGGGTGTGATGGTTCATGCCTGTGATCCCAGCACTTTGGGAGGCTGAGGTGGGTAAATCACTTGATGTCAGGAGTTCAAGACCAGCCTGGCCAACATGGTGAAACTCCATCTCTACTAAAAACACAATTAGCTGGGTGTGGTGGTGAGTGCCTGTAATCCCAGTTACTTGGGAGGCTGAGGCAGGAGAATCCCTCGAACCCGGGAGAGGTTGAAGTTGCAGTGAGCTGAGATCGTGCCACTGCACTTCAGTCGAGGCAAAAGAGCAAGACTCTGTCTCCAAAAAAAAAAAAAAAAAGCACAGGACCAGATGAATTCACAGCAGAATTGTACTAGACATTCAAAGAATTGGTACCAATCCTTTTGACATTATTTCACAAGATAGAGAAAGAGGGAATCCTACTTAATTCATTCTATGAAGCCAGCATCATCCTAATATCCAATCCAGGAAAGCACATAACCAAAAAATAAAACTACAGACCAATATCCCTGATGAACATAGATGCTAAAATCCTTAACAAAATATGAGCTAACCAAATCAACAACATATCAAAAAGATAATCCACCAAGATCAAACGGGTTTCATAGCAGAGATGCAGGGATTGTTTAACATATGTAAGTCAATAAATGTGCTATGCTACATAAACAAAATTAAAAACAAAAATCACATGATCATCTCAACAGATGCAGAAAAAGCATTTGACAAAATCCAGTATCCCTTTATGATATAAACTCTCAGCAAAATTGGCATACAGGGGACATACCTCAATGTAATGAAGGCCACATATGATAAACCTACAGCCAACATAATACTGAATGGGGAAAAGTTGAAAGCATTCCTTCTGAGAACTGGAACAAGACAAGGATTCCCACTCTTAGCACTTCTCTTCAACATAGTACTGGAAGTCCTAGCCAGAGCAATCAGACAAGAGAAAGAAATAAAGGGCATCCAAATCGGTAGAGAGAAAGTCAAAATGTCACTTTTTGCTGACAATATGATTGTTTACCTCGAAAACCCTAAAGACTCCTCCAGAAAGCTCCTAGGACTGATAAAATAATTCAGCAAAGTTTCCAGACACGAGATTAATGTACGGAAATCAGTAGCTCTTCTATATACCAACATCAACCAAGTGGAGAATCAAATCAATAACTCAATCCTTTTTACAATAGCTGCAAAAAATACAATATGTAGGAATATACCTAACCAAGGAGGCAAAAGACCTCTACAAGGAAAACTACAAAACACTGCTGAAAGAAATCACAGATGACACAAATAAATGAAACACATCCCATGCTCATGGATGGGTAGAATCAATATTGTGAAAATGGCCATACTGCCAAAAGCAATCTACAAGTTCAATGTAATCCCCATCAAAATACCACTATCATTCTTCACAGAATTAGAAAAAAAAATTCTAAAATTCATATGGAACCAAAAAAGAGCCCACATAGCCAAAGCAAGACTAAGCAAAAAGAACAAATCTGGAGGCATCACACTATCTGATTTCAAACTATACTATAAGGCCACAGTACAAAAACAGCATGGTACTGGTATAAACATGGGAACATAGCGCAATGGAACAGAATAGAGAACCAAGAAATAAATCCAAATGCTTACAGCCAACCGATCTTTGACAAGGCAAACAAAAACATAAAGTGGGGAAAGGACACCCTTTTCAAAAATGGTGTTGGGATAATTGGCTAGCCACATGTGGGAGAATGACACTGGATCCTCATCTCTCACCTTATATAAAAATCAACTCAAAAGGGATTAAGGACTTAAACCTAAGACCTGAAACCATAAAAATTCTAGATGATAACATTGGAAAAACCCTCCTAGACATTGGCTTAGGCAAGGATTTCATGACCAAGAACCCAAAAGGAACTGCACTAATAATAAAGATAAATAGTTGGGACTTAATTAAATCAAAGAGCTTTTGCACAGCAAAAGGAACAGTCAGCAAACAGACAACCCACAGAGTGGGAGAAAATCTACACAATCTATACATCTGACAAAGGACTAACTAATATCCAGAATCAACAACAAACTCAAACAAATCAGTAAGAAAAAAACAGTCCATCAAAAAGTGGGCTGAGGACATAAACAGACAATTCTCAATAAAAATATACAAATGGCAACAAACATATGAAAAAATGCTCAACATCACTAATAATCAGGGAAATGCAAATCAAAATCACAATATGATACCATCTTATTCCTGCAAGAATGGCCATAATAAAAAAACAAAAAACAGTCAATGTTGGCATGGATGCAGTGATCAAGGAACACTTCTACATTGCTAGTGGGAATGTAAACTAGTACTAACACTATGGAAAACAGTGTGGAGATTCCTTAAAGAACTAAAAGCATAACTACCATTTGATCCGTCAAACCCACTACTGGGTATCTACCCAGAGGAAAATAAGTCATTATTCGAAAAAGATACTTGCACATACATGTTTATAGTAGCACAATTCGCAATTGCAAAAACATGGATCCAACCCAAATGCCCATCAATCAACAAGTGGGTAAAGAAACTGGTATATACATATGATGGAATACTACTCAGCCATAAAGGGAATGAATTAATGGCATTTGCAGCAAAACTGGATATTATCATTCTAAGAGGAGTAACTCAGGAATGGGAAACCAAACATCATATATTCTCACTGATATGTGAGAGCTAAGCTACGAGGACGCAAAGGCATAAGAATGATGCAGTGGACTTTGGGGACTTAGGAGGAAGAGTGGGAGGGGGGTGAGGAATAAAACACTACAAATAGGTGCAGTGTATACTGCTCAGGAGATGGGTGCACCAGAATCTCACAAATCACCACTAAAGAACTTATTCATGTAACCAAATTACCACTTGTACCCCAATAACTTATGGAAAAATTAAAATAAAAAAAATATTTCTATGAATGACTGTTAGCATTTAGCTAACTACTCAAGCCGGATACCTGTGATTCATACTAGGCTACTCACTTTTACTACCCCAGCTAGTCAGTCACCAAGTCCTAGAAATTAGACTTCTTTTACATCTCTCAATTCAGCTTATCTTTACAGTTTCTAGCTCTACTGCTATCATAATCATCGTAATTGGAATTAGCTATTTCTCTGGGTTAATAGCCTCTTACATGGTCTCCCTGTCTCTAACCTGAAGCCCCCATCTAGTCTATCCTTCACAATACTACCAGAATACTCTATTTTTTTTTTCTTGAGTTGGAGTCTTACTCTGTCGCCCAGACTGGAGTGCAGTGGTGTGATCTTGGCTCACTGCAACCTCTGCCTCCCAGGTTCAAGTGATTCTCCTGCCTCAGCCTCCTGAGTAGCTGTGAATACTCTTTATAAAACAAAAATCTGAACATGGTAATTACATCTCTGAGTGAAATCCCTCAAAGCCCCACCTTGCTCCCAGCAGTTTGCAGGATAAAGTTCCAATGTCTTGGTTTAACACAAAAAGCCATTTAAAATCCCACTCCTGCCTACCTCTCCCACCAATCTCACACATGCACCTTTTCCAGTCATGTGTAATTCCTTGTAATACCTTTAACTTACCATGCTACTTTATTCTCCATACTTTTGCACTTGCTATTCTCTGTACCTGATACGCTTCTTCCTTTTTTCTCTAATATAGCTAAGTCCTAGCTTAAATAACAAGCTTCCAGGAAACTATTCCTGACACTGTGATTTATAAGACTAACCTATACTTGTGTAGTGCCTTCTATAGAATATCACCATCTAATTTGTAATTGTGAGTTTACCCATTTCACTAGTCCACAAGATCCCTGAGAACAGAGAATATGTCTCATTTGATTTTACAGCATGTAGCAGTGTCTGCCTCATATAGCAGACACTCAAAAAACATTTGTTGAAGGAGTTTAGTTTTGGACCTATCAGTTGATATGCTTCAATTATATGTAGGTGGAGAGATCCTATATATTGCTATGTGAAAAGGCAGCAAGCACAATAATATTCTTGTTTAAAAATTATAAAGTTACTGAAAGTAAACAAAGAATTACAAATCTAAAACCAGTTTAGGACTAGAAGAAGCACATAAATACGTCTATTGAGAATGGCCAAGAACAGACCCTGAGAAACAGTAAATGTAAGGAGGTGGAAGAAGAAACAGTGGGAGTATAAGAGAAAAAGGGAAAAGAGAACCATGGAAAGCCAGGAGAAGGGGCAAAGTTAGTGTCAAATACTGGAGCCAATGAAATATCAGGAAAATACTGTTAAGCAGGTACACATTTTAGATTCTCTTGTTTATATTACCCTTACCTAATGTAATACACAAGAGGCACAGGTGACAACTTAGCACAATATTGTGTATTCTGCTTTTTAGGTTTAAAATTGGTTTTATTTAACCTTCCAGCTCTAAAACCAAATGAAAATCATTAAGTCACCTTATCTGAAACTGTGATAAAGTGTTTATTAAACCAAGAAGATTAGAAAATTAAAATACTTAAATATCTTTTTTCTTTCCTTAATTACCTCTTATTTGGGTATCTATTATCCTTATTTTAAAAATATCTAACATGGATTTGAGGGGAGGGGGTTTTGTATTATTTAAGTTTCCATTAGTGGTATAGTACCCTGAGGAATATTATTCACTGTCTGGCAACGTTTAAACATAAAAATTTTCATTTGCCAATTTATTCTAATTGAAGAAACTCTTGTTTCTAGTGATACATCTTAATTTTAATAAGGTGTCTTTATGCAACTATAATTTCTGATAAACAAAAATACTTTACGGTAAACAAATTAAATCACACCATTTCACATAGTAACCATAAAACAATAAACATACCCCTGTATCTGTATCCGATTTTGATGAACTTAGACTTTCCTGAGAGGGTGATGGAGACACACGTCCTAAAACCAACATAATTATAAAAAAGGCATGTATGTACACACAAAGACCCACTAACATACAGCATTCAAAAGTAATGATACAGCAATGTCTAACAGTTAGAGAATATAGTATTCTTGAAAAATACTAACAAGGGAGGCATAACCCTGTAAGAACCAAAATATTTGTTTCAATCATTTTTACACAAAAACTTCATAAAATGGCTTAACCATTTCCCTAATTTAATAAATAAAATACCACTAAATTCTCAGTATTCAAATAGGACACATTCTTATTAATCATAACAAGTAGCAAGAGGAACAATAAAGGGGCAGAAAGGGTCAGGGCTGGGGTTAGTCTCAAGGGTCACTGAAAATAGTCTTTTTGCTCCTGGCAGGGCAGTAAAAGAAATGACAAATAGCTAGGACTAGAAAAATTCACCATATAACAAACATGGTTTAACTTCTTGTCAAATCACCATCATCTTCAACTAAGTACTGCAACATAATGCAAGCAATACTCACAGGGTTTACTCAAGTATATGAGGCCTACCTTGCCAGTTTAGTGAATCTCCCTAGACTTCTATGCTCCTCAAATTGGTGCTCTGTCTATATACTCTCACCCAAGGCCACCTTTTTTCTCCTTTCTCCTATGCCTTACTTCTTGTTTGCAGCCTTACTTGATAGTGGGGAAGGTGTGGAAAAAACTTATTACATGGTTAAACAGTTATTAGAAAAGAATCTCATAAACTTAAAGCCCAAATTTACATCAATTCTACATACTTTCCAGATAACATCATGATACAAAAATATCTGTACATAGCTGTAATCAGTGTGTACATACAGAATGCTCTGAGCCTTCTCTTTTCAACATTTTTTCATATATCCCTTGATAGACTGACAAGTCACATTTATTTTCCATGACTCTTTCCTTAATCATTTTTACTTACTGGATGTATATATGATTTTCATTATTTTTCTAGTTTAATTAGCAATTCTATTTTAACCTAGGAAACTAAATAACATGTTCTCAATGGCTGATGAAATTACTTACTACACCTGAAAAGGGATAAATCAAAAGCTTTGTGGTAACTCTTTTCATTGGGTTTAAGAGACTTTTGCTGTTGATATCTGTCTGTCTTTCAAGTTTTTGGCTATTATGATAAGTAATGGTTGCTGCAAATGACTGTCAGAAAAGTAGGGCATTGGTATACATAGAATGTAAAAATTTCAGATTTCTGTAAATTTTTAAATACATGAAAAATACCTTCAGTATTGTATTTCATTCGCATATTGTTGAAATAGTCAAAAGCATTTTTTAAGGCCCATATTCTCACTACGTTGTCTTGTCCAGCTGAGGCAAGTAATCGACCACAGTGAGAAAATTTCATGGTCCAAACAGCTCCCTATGAAAACAAAAGAAGGTTCAAAGTTAATACTTTACAACTTTAGAGACATTACTTTTGGCTGGGCGCAGTGGCTCATGTCTGTAATCCCAGCACTCTGGGAGGCTGAGGAAGGCAGATCACCTGAGGTCAGGGGTTTGAGACCAGCCTGGCCAACATGGTGAAACCTGGTCTCTACTAAAAATAAAAAAATCCCAGCTACTTGGGAGGCTGAGGCAGGAGGATCACCTGAACCCAGGAGGTGGAGGTTGCAGTGAGCTTACACCATGCCATTAAACTCCAGCCTGGGCAACAAGAACAAAACTCCATCTAAAAAATAAATAAATAAAATAAAACAGAGCCATTACTTTACAGCCAAAGTTTAAAATTATGCCAAATTATACATGCTAAGATAATGCTCACATTGCTAACAGGTATTTAAGGCTTTTGGTTCAATGGTGCTATAATACCACAAAAGGAAACTTTCAGAAGAAAGGCAGAATAAGACAGTTGTAGTGTTCCATAATCTAAACTAACAATTTCAAGAACTCAAACCTTGTTCACATATTCATGAAAATGGGAGTTCTACAGTGGTCAGAAATCTTAACTGGAAAAGCACAAATCCTAGTTGGGGATCTCAGTGCCCTAGCTGAACGTAAAGACGGGTGGCAGAGCCCTCAGCATAGCACTAACAACTGAGCAGGACTGAGGAAGACTAAAGCCCACCTTGGCAGTGACCCTCACAGCATCAGGCACTTAGAAGTATTACAGTATTGCAATGGGCTGGGTGTGGTGGCACATGCCTGTAATCCCATCCAGTACTTTGGGAGGTCTAGGCAGGCAGATCACTTGAGCTCAGGAGATAAAGACTAGCCTGGGCAACATGGCCAAACCCCATCTCTAAAAAAATACAAAAAATTAGCTAGGCGTAGTGGTGTGCACCTATGGTCCCAGCTACTCAGGAGGCTGAGGTGGGAAGACTGCTTGAGCCCCGGAGGCAGAGACTGCAGTGAGCCAAGATCCCACCCCTGCACTCCAGCCTGGGTGATAGAGCGAGACCTTGCCTCAAAAAGAAAAAAAAGGTAGTAGTATTGAAGCGGTGTGGTCTCATCCTACTTCTCTCACTATAAACAAGGTTTCATAGTATATGGCCACAATCTCTAGATACTGAAAACAGTAGGAAAGTATGTGTGTGTGGTGGGGGTAGAGGAGCAGGGGGAAAGAACATGAACCCCTTAAATTGGAAAGAGCAAATCTTATTACAACAAATACTATTATATACACATCCAGGTGTATAAAAAAAATTATGCAACAGCCCATTTATTGAAATAACCATTTACTTCTGCAAAATTCAAGTGTATTAAAAAATGAGTCATTTAGAGCCTACTATAATGAGATTTTATTTAAAAACAGGAAATAACGAGTCAATACAGTACTAGGAAATTCACCAATTTCCTTAAGGAAAATACTACAATCAACTCAAACATTTTATCTGTAGATTGTAAGTATCAACATTTAAATTCGAAATTGGTTGCCATCCAATATATTTATGGTTGCTTCCTTTCAGTTAAGCCAACTTTTAGACTTAAAATATAAATAGATTCCCTAATCAAGGGCACAGTATTATTTATTCAGTTCTTAATTTTATCACTGCCTTCCTTGTGTTCCTAGCATTTTCAGGGGTTAACTGCAACATAGTTTGTGCACTTCATCTACAATGGTACATCTGAACTCTAAAGGAGAACTTGAACTTCTACCTCTCTCCTTGTTTTAGTTGAATATCTCACTTTATAACATATATTGAGCTTCTGAAATATTTTATAAATTATTTAAAATATGGCTGGGAACATTTTAAACATTTTTCTGAAGTTACAGACCACCCTCTAATTTAACTGCTTTAAAGTCTGGTGCCTTTGCACAGCCTTCTTAGTGATACAGGTTGAGAGTTTGACAATAACCAATAATATCTTTTTTTTTTTTTTTTTTTTTGAGACAGAGTCTTACTCTTTAGCCCAGGCTGGAGTGCAGTGGCATGATCTTGGCTCATCACAACCTCCACCACCCAGATTCAAGCAGTTCTCCTGCCTCAGCCTCCCAAGTAGCTGGGATTATAGGCACAGGCCACCATGTCTGGCTAATTTTTGTATTTTTAGTAGAGACAGGGTTTCACCATGTTGGCCAGGCTGGTCTCAAACTCCTGACCTCAAGTGATCTGCCTGTCTTGGCCTCCCAAAGTGTTGGGATGACAGGTGTGAGCCACCATACCCAGCCCGATAAGTCACTTCTGGAATAATTTAGAGACAGACTCTGTATTACCTATTCATTAATCATGTTAACATAAATTCACCGTTCTTGAGTCAGGCTAGCAAAGTTACATACGTAGAAGGAGATCAGTTTTGTAGAAGCCAAAGTATTTCTCTTAACAAAGACAGTATCAATCCTAAAAAATGAAAAAGTTGCTTACCATATGTTCACCACTAAGGTCTTGCACCACTTTGATCTGATCAAAATCATAAGGTCCTTTGAAACCGTGTGCCGCTTTGAATTTAACTGGTCTTGTGTATGGCATTCCTTCATCATCACTGGATGAAGGATCATCTTGATCAGTATGAAACACTGAACAGAAAAGCAACAGAAATCACTACTAGCTAATATAGATACTGCTACTATCATATTTTCATATTTCCTGCTTACCAAGAAAATTCATAAAACGGAAGAGCAAAATTTATTTATTAGATAACATACTGGTTAAAAACATGGAGTCTAATACCAGGCTGCCAGGTTCAAATCCAGCTCTGTCATTTATTATCAGTGTGATCACAGGCAAGTTACTTAACTTTTGATTTCTCTTAGTTTTCTTATCTATCAAATGAGGATTATGATGGTACTTACCTCATAGGATTTTTATGAGATTAAATGAATACAGGTAAAAGTGCCTGGTATAGTCCCAGGCACTGAATAAGTACTATGTATGTTTTATTAAACAAATGAGCACAATAATGACAAAGGCATAGGAGGTTAACATGTGCAAATTTTGAAAATTTACCTAATTAAAAAAAATTATTTATTTATTTATTTTTATACAAATGGGGGTCTCACTATGTAGCCCAAGCTGGTCTTGAACTCAAGGGCTTAAGTGATCCTCCTGCCTTAGCCTTCCAAAGTGTTGGGATTACAGGCATGAGCCACCATACCCAGCCCTACCTAATTTTGAAAATATAATAATTCCCTAGTGTCCACGGCAGGACCTGCTATGGGTATCAAAATCTACGAATGCTCAAGTCCCTAACAAAATGACACGGTATTTGCATATGACCTACGCACATCCTTCCATGTACTTTCTTTTTTTAAAGACAGGGTCTCAGGCTGGAGTACAGTGGTGCAATCATAGCTCACTGTAGCCCTGAACCCTTGGGCTCAAGCAATCCTGCTCCTCAGCCTTCTGAGTAGCTGGGACAATAGGCATATGTCACTACACCCAGCTAATTTTTATTTTTTAGTAGAGACAGGGTCTCGCTATGTTTGCCAGGCTAGTCTTGAACTCCTGGCCTCAAGTGGTTCTCCCGCCTTGGCCTCTCAAAGTACTGGGATTATAGACATAAGTCATCATGCCTGGCCCCGTATACTTTAAATAATCTCTAGATTACTTATAATACCTACTGCAGTGTAAATGTGATATAAATAGTTGTTTTATTTTTTGTATTATGTTTTATTGTTGCATTGTTATTTTTTATGTTTTTTTTCCCAAATATTTTTCTATCTGCAGTTGTTTGAATCCCTGCATGTGGAACCCATGGATATGGAGGACTGACTGTATCTGTACAAACCAAATAGCTGGCTGGGCATGGTAGCTCATGCCTGTAATCCCAGGACTTTGGGAGGCTGAGGCAGGCAGATCACCTGAGGTCATGAATTTGAAACCATCTTGGGCAACATGGTGAAACCCTATCTCTATTAAAAATACAAAAACCAGCTGGGAATGGTGGCAGGTGCCTGTAATCCCAGCTACTCCAGAGGCTGAGGCAGAAGAATCACTTGAAACTGGGAGGCAGAGGTTGCAGTGACCCAGATCATGCCACTGCACTCCAGCCTGGGTAACAGAGTGAGACTCCATCCCAAAACAAAAACAAAAACAAAATAGCCTTGGCCTGGTGTGGTGGTTCATGCCTGTAATCCCAGCACTTTGAGAGGCTGAGGTGGGTGGATCACCTGAGGTCCAGAGTTTGAGAACAGCAAGGTGAAATCCTGTCTCTACAAAAAATAGAAAAATTAGCCAGGTATGGTGGTGTGTGCCTATAATCCCAGCTACTTGGGAAGCTGAGGCAGGAGAATCTCTTGAACCCAGGAGGTGGAGGTTGCAGCAAGCCGATCATGCCACTGCACTCCAGCCTGGGCAACAGAGCGAGACTCTGTCTCAAAAAAAAAAAAAACAAAAAACCGAAACCGAAACCAAATAGCCTTAAAAAAATAATTTATAACTGATTATTGAACACTCAACCCTTTCAGACTGTCAAAGTCACAAAATATGCATAAATTCATTTTTCTTCAAACTCATAAAATGAAGAGCTAGAATACCTTATTTATTGAAACAGATGTCAGCTATAAAGGTTTACTATTTTAAATAAAATAGAGTGCTTCTTATACACTACAGGCTAAATTTAGATGATTACGAATTAATTGAATATTCAGTTGAAATGTTCTGTTTTAACTCACCTTCATCTCTAACACTTTTAACTTTATTTATAGCACGTTCACCGTATTCCTCAGCAAGGTGCTTTGCTCTTTTTACTGATTTTCCAAGAAACTTCTTTAGTTGAGTCCTTAACAAAAATGAAAAAGGTATCAACTCAGTTAACTGTAAAAGTTCAACAATTTGCAGATAAATGTATCAGGTGTGACTGATAAAGTACACTGTTTTGAAATAACCTTTTTTTTTTTAATCATAAATAATAGGGGTTTGAGTTCCAAATCCCTTATTCTACGGAATAAAACATATTTAAGTCAATATGGCAAAGGAAACATATGCCCTTTCTCCCAGTTAACAATATTCATATATTCTAGAGCTTTGGTTTTCAATGGTAAATAAAAATTGATTGGCAGAGGTAGTGAGGGGAGGGGAGTGTTTAAAATGTAGATACCTGGGATCCATCCCTAGATAATCCAATTTAGAGAGCCTCGGGGTGAAGCCATGAATCTACGGTGAGAACTGCTTTGAGAAGACTGCTTTAGAGAGCTGTCCTTAAAAAAAACATTTTACCAACAGAAAGAAAGGGCAAAGAGATATTTACTTACAAAATAGATGCTCTAGTAGCTTAAGATGGTCCCTTGTCCCTCCTCTTTCAGTTTGGGTAGTTGCGTGTAATGCTACCCAAGGCTGAGTTTTCCTGGCAGGTATTCCCAAACACGAGGTAATGCAAGTATGCACCTCAAGCTTCCATAAATAGGACTTATTTATTGCTTTTTCAATTAGCTAAGTCTCAGATTTCATATATTACAGTACATAATGATATTTAAAACCAAAGGAAATATGAATCAGAAATAAATGTTTACTGATTCATGGGAGCTCATGAGGGATAGTATTTTTACACTTGATCTTAGCCAAAAGGCCGAGAAGCGATGAGGGATAGTATTTTTAAAAGTTAAGTTATATATACAAAGACATTCAATGTGACACTGTTTAAAATATTTAAAAAGTGGAAATAAACTAAATTTTTATCAATAGAGGAACAGATAAATAAGTGCTGGTATGAAATACAATAAAATGAATGAAACAAACCTCAGCTTTTTAAATGTGCCAAGCTCTTATAGCAACCTCAGAGGCTTTGCATGTGTGGTTATTTCTGCCTGGAACGCCTCTCCCTTGACTAATTCCCACTCACTTTTTAGGTCTCAGATCAAACAGCTCTCTCTCAAAATGGCCTTTTTGACCTTAGACTGAGTTTTTGTTATATAGTCCTCCTTTATCCAAAGTTTCACTTTACATGGTTTCAGTTACCCCAGTCAACCATGGTCCAAAAATATTAAATGGAACATCTCAGAAATAAAACAATTCATAAGTTTTAAATTGCATGCCATTCTGAGTAGCATTATGAAACATCACACCATCCTGCTCCATCCTACCTGGGATGTGAATCATCCCTGTGTCCAGTGTTTCCACGCTGTATATGATACCTACTCGTTAGTTACTCAGTAGTCTTCTTGGTTATCAGATCAAAGAAACACAGTAGATACAGAGTCTGGTACTATCCGTGATTTCAGGCATCCACTGGGGATCTTGGAATGTATACC
>PVKV010030192.1:0-22594 GCA_004027835.1 Alouatta palliata | reverse complement strand
GCCTGATTGCTGTGGCTAGAACTTCCAATACTATATTGAATATGAGTGCTGAGAGAGGATATCCTTATCTAGTACCAGATTTAAGAGGGAATGCTTCCAGTTTTTGCCTTTCAGTATGATATTGCCTGTGGGATTGTCATAAATGACTTTTATTATTTTGAGATACGTTCTGTTGATATATAGTTTATTGAGAGTTTTTAGCATAAAGGGCTGTTGAATTTTGTCAAAGGCCTTCTCTACATCTATTGAGATAATCGTGTGGTTTTTGTCTTTCGTTCTGTTTATGTGGTGGATTACGTTTACAGACTTGCATATGTTGAACCAGCCTTGCATCCCCGGGGTGAAGCCTGCTTGATCATGATGGATAAGCTTTCTGATGTGTTCCTGCAATTGCTTTGCCAGTATTTTATTGAAGATTTTTGCATCTACGTTCATCATGGATATTGGCCTGAGGTTTTCTTTTTTTTGTTAAGTATCTGCCAGGTTTTGGTATCAGGATGATGTTGGTCTCATGAAATGGTTTTGGAAGGATTCCCTCTTTTTGAATTGTTTGGAGTAGTTTCAGAAGGAGTGGTACCAGCTTCTCTTTGTAAGTCTGGTAAAATTCAGCTGTGAACCCATCTGGGCCTGTGCTTTTTTGGTTGGTAGGCTATTAATTGCTGCCTCAACTTCAGCCCTTTTTATTCGTCTATTCAAAGTTTTGACTTCTTCCTGGTTTAGGCTTGGGAGGGTTCAAGTGTCCAGGAATTTATCCATTAACTCAAGGTTTACTGGTTTATGTGCATAAAGTTGTTTATAGTGATCTCTGATGGTAGTTTATATTTCTGTGGAATCAGTGGTGATATCCCATTTATTGTTTTTTTATTGCATTTATTTGATTCTTCTCTCTTTTCTTTTTATTAATCTGGCTACTGGTCTGACTATTTTGCTGATCTTTTCAAAAAACCAGCTGCTAGGTTTATTGATTTTTGAGGGTTTTGTGTGTGTGTGTGTGTGTGTGTGTGTCTCTATCTCCTTCAGTTCTGCTCTGATCCTAGTTATTTCTTGTCTTCTGCTAGCTTTTGAGTTTTTTGATCTTGCTCCTCTAGCTCTTTCAATTTTGATGATAGAGTGTCAATTTTCGATCTTTCCTCACTTCTCATGTGGGCATTTATTGCTATAAATTTCCCTCTAGACACTGCTCTAAATGTTTCCCAGAGATTCTGGTACATTGTGTCTTCATTCTCATTGGTTTCAAAGAACATGTTTATTTCTGTCTTCATTTCATTGTTCATCCAGTCAACATTCAAGAGCCAGTTGTTCAGTTTCCATGAAATTGTGCGATTCTGAGTTAGTTTCTTAATCCTGAGTTCTAATTTGATTGCACTGTGGTCTGAGAGACTGTTATGTTTTTCATTCTTTTGCATTTGCTAAGAATTGATTTACTTCCAATTATGTGGTCAGTTTTAGAGTAGGTGCGATGTGGTGCTGAGAAGAATGTATATTCTGTGGATTTGGGGTTGAGAGTTCTGTAAATGTCTATTAGGTTTGCTGGTCCAGAGCTGAGTTCAAGTTCTCGATATCCTTGCTAATTTTCTGTCTCTTTGATCTGTCTAATATTGACAGTGGAGTGCTACACTCTCCCACTATTATTGTGTGGGAGTCTAAGTCTCTTTGTAGGTCAATAAGAACTTGCTTTATGTATCTGGGTGCTCCTTTTTGGGTGTTTATGTATTTAGGATAGTTAGCTTTTCTTGTTGCATTGAATCTTTTACCATTATGTAAGGACCTTCTTTGTCTCCTTTGATGTTTGTTGAGTTAAAGTCTGTTTTACCAAAGACTAGGATTGCAACTCCTGCTTTTTTTTTTTTTTTTTTTTTGATCTCCATTTCCTTGGTATATCTTCCTTCATCCCTTTATTTTGAGTCTATATGTGCCCTTGCATGTGAGATGGGTTTCCTGAATACAGCACAGTGATGGGCCTTGACTTTTTATCCAATTTGCCAGTCTGTGTCTTTTGACTGGGCATTTAGCCCATTCACATTTAAGGTTAATATTTTGCCTGTTAGTTGATGCAGTTCTTCATCGTGTCGATGTTCTCACCATTTGGTATGTTTTCAGAGTACTGATACTGGTTGTTTCTTTCTATGTTCAGTGCTTCTTTCAGGAGCTCCCACAAGGCAGGCCTGGTGATGATGAAATCTCTCAGCAATTGCTTGTTCATAAAGGATTTTATTTCTCCTTCGCTTAAGAAGCTTAGTTTGGATGGATATGAAATTCTGGGTTGAAAAGTCTTTTCTTTAAGGATATTGAATATTGGCCCCCACTCTCTTCTGGATTGTAGGGTTTCTGTGGAGAGATCTGCTGTGAGTCTGATGGGCTTCCCTTTGGGGGTAACCCGACCTTTCTCTCTGGCTGCCCTTAGCATTTTTTCCTTCATTTCAACCCTGGTGAATCTGATGATTATGTTCCTTGGGGTTGCTCTTCTTGAGGAATATCTTTGTGGTGTTCTCTGTTTTTCCTGGACTTGAATATTGGCCTGCCTTGATAGGTTGTGAAAGTTCTCCTGGATAATATCCTGAAGAATGCTTTCCAGCTTGGATTCATTCTCTCCGTCACATTCAGGGACACCTATCAAAAGTAGATTAGGTCTTTCCACATAATCCCATATTTCTTCGAGGCTTTGTTAGTTTCTTTTTACTCTTTTTTTCTCTAATGTTGCCTTCTTGTTTTATTTCATTGAGTTCATCTTCAATCTCTGATATCCTTTCTTCTGCTTGATCAATTAGGCTATTGAAACTTGTGTATGCTTCATGAAGTTCTCCTGCTGTGTTTTTCAACTCCATCAAGTTATTTATGTTCTTCTCTAAGCTGGTTACTCTAGTTAGTGTTTCATCTAACCTTTTTTCAAGGTTCTTAGTCTCATTGCATTGGGTTAGAACATGATCTTTTAGCTCAGAGAAGTTTGTTATTACCCACTTTCTGAAGTTTTTTCTGTCAATTCATCAGACTCATTCTCCATCCAGCTTTGTTCCCTTGCTGGTGAGGAGTTGTGATCCCTTGGAGGGGGAGAGGTGTTCTGGTTTTTGGTGTTTTCATCCTTTTTGCACTGATTTCTTCCCATCTTTGTGGATTTATCCACATGTGGTCTTTGTAGTTGGTGACCTTTGGATGGGGTTTCTGAGTGGACTTCCTTTTTGTGGATGTTGAAGTTATTTCTTTCTGTTTTTTAGTTTTCCTTTGAACCATAGACCCCTCTGCTGTAGGACTGCTGGAGGTTCACTCCAGACCCTTCTTGCCTGGGGATCACCTGTGGCAGCTGCAGAATGGTAAGGGATGCTGTCAGTTTCTTCTTCTGGTATCTTCATTCCAGAAGGGTACCCACCAGATGTCAGCCTGAGCTCTCCTTGATGTGTGATAAATGTTCTTCTCAGCTATCTGACACAATTCTTAAAGACAAAAATCACTTTGGGCCTCATTTATAGCTTCTAGACTAGAGATTCTTCAAGTATATACCCATAACAAACCCCTTAGGTGAATCTGATTAAGTTAAAGTTTAAGAATCACTGCTCTAGACCATTGTGTCTCAAATTTTAATGTGCTTAAAAGTCACTCAGGAATTATGTTAAAATGAAGATTACACCCAGAGCAGTGTCTCATGCCTATAATCCCAGCACTTTGGGAGGCTGAGGTAGGTGGATCACCTGAGGTTGAGAGTTCAAGACCAGCCTGCCCAACATGGTGAAACCCTATCTCTACTAAAAATACAAACATTATCCAGGCATGGTGGCACATGCCTGTAATCCCAACTACTCGAGAGGCTGAGGCAGGAGAATCACTTGAATCTGGGAGGTATAGGTTGCAATAAGTCAAGATTGTGCTGTTGTACTCTAGCCTGGGTGACAGAGTGAGAGCAAGACTCCATCTCAAAAAAAAAAAAAAGAAAAAAAAAGATCACAATTTGGTTGGTCTGGGATCCTCTGTTCTTCATAAGCGTGCTGATAATGCCAATATTCTGGGAGATAACTGAAGATCAAAGAAGGAAATCTTATCATCCCAAGCATAGTGTTAGGTCAGTGGGGAGATGTTCAATAAATATTTAGTGACTTCAGTCAAGTGTACCTTAATGTGAATGGCTTTATAGAATTTTATACAAGTGTGTCCAAAATTGAGAGAAAATGACTATAGGAAAGACAAGGAGAGCAATGGAAGATAAAATTTATCTATTAACAACTTTAAATAAAGCTTACTCAAACCCCCAGTTTAACACATTATTAAAATCTTAATTTTTAAAAAATTTCTCATATATTTTTTTCTAAGTATCTGTTAGCATAAACTGATAAGCTAATCTTATCTTTGAAAAAATATATCTATAGAATTCATTACAATGCCAGTTGCTTACTTGACATAGTGTTGTTAGATAGGGTTCTCTTAAGCAAACTCTTGGTTATAGAACACGTTAACAGTGACTATAATTTTAAAAGTATAGCACTAAAAATTAAAGAATTTCTATAGTTTATGTTTCTGAAAAACGTTGCTGTTAACTAAAAAATGTTGCTGTAAATACTTCCCTCAATAGAAGGTAGTAATTAACTGGCAATAAAGATAAAAAATATGTACATCCTGAAAGAACCAACTGGTGCAAAGAAGTACATAATTAATCAAAAACCTTTTCAGGGATACATGCATGAAATCATGAATATCAGTGTACTGCCCCTGACAAGTTCTGTATTAAATTGTGACAATAGTTTCTCTGCTGTTTCAATACTGTACTTTCATAATACAAAACACTGTTATGCCTAGTACATGGTGAACAAACAAAGCAATCTAAAGCAATTAAATGAATGGTTTGTACAAAGTTCCTTTTTATAAACTCCATGTACAAGTTCAAACTTCAAAACAAGTTCAAATAAACCTCAAATAAAACTTAAATTTAATAGTGAATGGCTTTTATATTTTATGAGACTCTTAAGTACAGACAAGTAACACCTACAGCATGTTACCCTACGTTTGTCTCAAAGTTGGAATAAGTAGTTACTTAAATGAGGCAGTTTTGCCAAGATACATAAGTATTATAACATGCTTTGAATTTAGGGCAAAAACAATGCTTTCCTTACAATTTTTGTTTTATCATAAAGAGGAACAAAGGACCAAAGTAACATTATTTCTCTTCAGTGACTCAGATTTATGGAAGCTTCTCCAATAATTTCACCTCTAACTGTGGTGGAAGTTGTTCAGAAGGCATGGATGAACATTAAGTTCAGGAACCAGCTGTATGATTCAGAGAAAAAAAAAAGTAAGTGAACTAATTCCAACCTGAGATCTGACAAGAATTGAATACTTCCCAGGATTTTAAAGCATCTAAAAAATCTTTTTAATATTGTTTCTTCTTTTGGTCATATCTTTTCACTTATTTATATTCAAGATGGGAAGGGAAATAAAAGGCTGAAGGGTTATAAGAAAGTTATATGCTGCTGCAGTTTATGTAAGAAGAACCAATGCTTTTTCCTACTTGACTTCCATTCCAATGTCGCATAGTTAATGACTGATCTTCTAAGGGTGCCAGCATTCCCGTGAACCAAAGTAAGCAAACATCTAAGTACTTTGAATTCTTTTCCTCAAAATTATGCTTTATTATCCTGGGATTTCTTGACAGAATAAAAGAACACTGCTAAATTCTAAAAAAGTTTTTCATATGTATCTGGATATGCAGTATATGGAGAAATTGATTCACTGGATTTACCTCTTTCTGTTTCAATTTCACTCTGCTTAATTCTGCACGAATCTGAATTTTCACATGTAAAAAGAGGAGGGGCAATCACAAGAAATGCTCCTTCTATTCTCCCAGAATCCTTCAATCTATAGCCTCATTCAGAAGCATAGTCAAGGAAGTTCTGCTACAAGACATTGCCCACAATGACATTGTTACTTTGTTGGAAATTACTTTGAATGAAGGCATTGAAGTCCCCTGGAAAACACAAGTTTTACTGCTGTTGTATGTGACAGACCCCTGATGACTTGTGACCTGAGAATTTTCCACTGTGGCTTTTACAAGTTCTTGTAGCCTTACCGTTACTTCACACTGTCTTTCCTTATTCCCTCTTGTGTATGACTGTAACCCCTGATCCTTCCTATTCACCCCTTTCAATAAAATCCAGATTGCTAAAACAATGGCTTTTACTCCAGAAGAACAATCCCCCTATTTCTATTTCTGAAACTACCTGGACTCCAGCCAATCCCCCTTCTGCTAAGTCTAGCTGAACTTCAGCCAACTTCATCCTGCTAAAGCCATGGAAAACTTTCCATCATCCTTCTCCAAGTTGGAATGCTCCTTTGAAGACTTGTTGACCCTTTGGTTGATTTTCTTTCATAGTTGTGGTGTTTAGACTCTACTATTTAGCTTGGGTCACTTATAAGAGGAGTGAGTCTTCTGTGGACCAGACCCGTGCCTGGCTCTCTTGGCCTTGAAGTATCTCCCAAGCCTTTATTTATTTATTTTCTTTATTGTTATTGCTGTACACCTCTTGGTTTGATTTATTCTACTCATTGAAGTTTGCATGGTAAATTTGGGACCATAGCATTAAGGAGAGTTCGTTTTTTAGGTCATTTAAATATAGGTTTAATGTTACAGAACCAGTAGCACCTGCCATTGAA
Organism: Alouatta palliata; assembly: GCA_004027835.1. Classification (NCBI taxonomy): domain Eukaryota; kingdom Metazoa; phylum Chordata; class Mammalia; order Primates; family Atelidae; genus Alouatta; species Alouatta palliata. The sequence goes on along the minus strand of PVKV010030192.1, from coordinate 15,961 downwards.
AACTCTGGCAGGGTTTTCTCAAGAATAGCTTAGAACTTTAGTGGCCATTTTGAGGAAATGGTGATACGAATAAAATAATCCATTTGTATGGGATCTTAGAATCAAAAGATTTAAAGATTTCAAATATTCAATGGTCAGTGTTTTTAAGTGGTATGAAAAGGTCTCTTAAAGTAAAAAAACAAAACAAAACAAAACAACTCTAAAAACAGCAAAATTCTAAAATTACTTTTCCTAAGGGCTCCTAAGAAAAAAACTAATAGAAACAGGGATAATCTAAAATCTAAATTTTAACTCATATTTTTTCTCTTCTAACCCATCTTTGCATTGGGTTTCTTCCTGCTATCCTGTATTTCAACATTCCCCTTACCCTGTACCTTCTCTCAACCTCCATTCTTATCTTCTACTACTTCTTCCTAAATATAGCCCTTCTACTGGAGAATATCCTTTGTAATATAGTTTAATGAAAATGGAAATGGTCAAAATGTAGCTAAGGACTTTCCAATCCCTCCTAAGGAAAGACAGAATTTAAACATTGTCTTGGGAATTCCTAGTGTAAGATTCACTGAAAAAAATCCAGTTATGTAAGAAGGGCAAAAATAGATTCATTCCTGATTTCAGAGACAGCTTAATTACCACCTGTCAGAATACTATGTCCTCAGCAGGAGTGAAGATGTGACAACTGCCCTAACCACCTTCTTTTTGGGTGATCTTAAACCTGAGATAACAGATGTAGTTAGAAAACAGAAGATAGAATGGCAGACTGCCACGTCTCTGAATTACAAGAGCTTGATGAGCACTTTGAAAACACTTTGACTCAGAAAAAAATGTACAGACCAAATTAATAGCTCTCCAGATTAAACTATTAGATAAACTCAAGAAAAGGAACATCTCTATAGCTAGTCTAGACATGTGGATATCGTAAGAAAAAGGACATTGAGAAAACACTTGCTCTACTTTAACTTGAAAGGCAGAATTTTAAAAGATGAACGTATTTTGTGTGATAGATTGACCCTTTTTAAGTGGGTCCTCTGGTTTGTCCACAATTGCCCTTTAAGTGAAAGGGAAAATAGTTCAAGCAATTGCAAAAAAACCTAACAAGTTCCTTTTTCAGTCGCTACTGGGACTGCACGGTCTGCCATAAACCCTGCCAACTTTCCATCATTTTTTCCCTGGAGCAACCAAAACTTTTCTGTGGTGGGAATCTCAAATATTCCTCTCACTACTCAACATATTTTTCTGTGTAGCCATTTCACTATATAGGATCTGTTGTAGTAAAACCTACTTTGCAAATGGGTGCCACTCTTGAATGTGGGATAGAGAGCCTTTTTCTGAAACTTCATGGAAGAGAATTATTTGATGTTGGCATAGATTGATTTCCTGGTATCTGAGCTTTTATCTGAGCCAGATTCATTAGAACCTCTGTAACTTAAAAAATGTCCTTCAAAAGTGCTTATGCTTAGGATCCCCAATTACGAGAGACCTTTCTTTCTCTTTGCACATGAAAGATACGAAGAAGTTTCTGCAGTTCTGACTTAACAGTACAATGAGTATCGGACATCTGACACTTACAATGACTTCTCACCTTACTGAAGGCAGAAGCCTAGCTGTGTGTGTGTAGTGGCAACAACAGCAGAGTTAAATGAAGCTTCTGCTGAGCTGCTGACCTAGTCCTAAGATCTCTGCCTTCACCTTATGGTCTCCCATATCATTCAGACCTTGCTTCTAGATTAACCTGCAAAATTTTTCTCTTTTCATCCAAACATATTTCTGTTCACCTCTCTATCCCCCAAAACCCACAAGCTTTTGCCCTCTCCCACAGGAGAGAAAATCTCATTACTGTTATATACTTATGAAACATTTTTTCTTGCCTCACTCTGATCTCTTTAAAATTCTTTCAGACAACCCAGATTTAGAACTGTTTATGGATGAAGTCTATTGGTGAACTGAACAAGGAGGCTATCAAGGACATGTGATTAAAACCCATTCAGACTGACTTCAATATTATCCTTCCAAAGAGGCCAAATCTCTGCAAGTTGCTATAATTATAGCACTTTGTACAGCCTGCCTGTTAGGTAGATATAAAAGAGCAAATATCTATACAGATGGCAAATATGCTTTTGGGGTGGTTCATGAATCTTGGTATGTTTTGAGAATAATGAGGTTTCTTAACTGCATCTGGTATTCCAATTAAACATGGCAGTCACATAAAAATCCTATTAGAAGTCTTGTTTCTTCCAAAGGAATTGGCTATATTAAGGTTGAGTCCATAGTAAAAAGCAGACTCAAGAAACAAAGGCTAATGCTTGGGCAGATTACTATGCAGTACTAAATGAGCTGCTCTAACACTTCCAGGCTGTCCAAGACTCAAAGCCAAAACTAACTCCTGACTATTGGCATCTGGTCTTGAATTAACTCCAGTACTTGGTTCTGAAGATGTGTATTGGAAAAGATAAAATTGTTTTCTCATCTCAGATAGCTATGGTGGCACCAAGATGGTCTCTTGGTTTGCTCAGGATGCTGAAATGAGCCTCCCAAAAAATGTTACATGCACCCATCATAAAAAGGAAAATTTAAAAACTATAATAAAAAGTATTGATGAAGATACTTCAATGGGATTGTAGAGCACATCTTTGCTGCATTTCCTATCTGTCAAGCGTACCGTTTTGGGGAAATTATAAAGCTGGGACATGGACACAAGACAAAACCTTAGATTCCCCTTTGAACTTGTATCTGCAAGTGGATTTCATTTAGTTATTCACCTTATGTAGTTATAAATGTGTCCTTAGTACTATGTCTCTGTTTTCTGCTTGGCTAGAAGCCTCTTATTGTCATAAAGAAACTGCTTTGATAGTAGCAAGGATAGTTTTAGACTTTGTGTTTTCCACTTGGCAATATCCACCAATTTGCTTAGTGATACAGGTTCCAGCTGAAACTTGTAAAACTTTCTGAGGAACTTTAGCTGTCATAGCAGAAGGCTTTGCCCTTAGCTCTCTTGGCCATTAGGGTCACTCTTACAGGAGCTCATAGACTATCACCATATGAACCAGTCACTGAATGCCCAATGATCTCACCTAATGATCTCATCTCTTGTTCTTGACTGCACTTTTACGGTACAATATGACAAACTGTTGTAGGGGGTTAATTCATTTTACAGAAGTTTATAATTAATAGATCCAGGCAGCTTTTCCCAATGGTAAGCCACAGGAATTCCTACATGACTTTCAGCTCTAAGTCTTGGTTTACAGAAAATAACAGCAATATAAGACTGTCCTCAAACTTCACTGGAAAGAATGATGTCTACTGTCGTTAACACACAAACATTGCAGTAAAACTCCAGGGAATCAACTCTTGAATCTCTGGAGTTTTAAAGACATATCAATTTCCTGGACTTACATGTCACAGGAGATCTAAAACTGAGACTCCTATGGCATCCTCCAGAAGATAACATCATGAAGGTGTTAACTTTCTCAAAATCTTTAGACTAATCAGCAGGCTACTAGATGTGGATAGCCTTTATAGAAGACTTTTAGCTCAAGACACCTGAACCTTAAGAGTGAGTTACAGGCCACCATATCGTTCTTTGTATTTTATCCTATTTTTATAGCCCAAATTGATATTCTTTAAGTTTCTTTTCATAGTTTTTTTCCTATGGGAAAGTCAGGAAGATGGACAAGTATTACACGAACCCATATTCCTTGTAGACTCAGGGAGAAAATGGGATTTGTTCCCTGGCATAATCCCAGATCAGGCAGAGTCTTATCCCAGAGGCACTGTCCAGGGCGTTCTGATTATTTTCCTGTTGTATTAGTCCATTTTCATGCTGCTGATAAAGACATATATGAGACTGGGAAGAAGATGAGGTTTAATGGACTTAGAGTTCCACATGTCTGGAGAGGCCTCACAATCATGGCAGAAGGCAAGGAAGAGAAAGTCATGTTTTACGTGGTTGGTGGCAGACAAAGAGAGAGATTGTCCAGGGAAACTCCACCTTATAAAATCATCAGATCTCATGAGACTTATTTACTATGGTGGGAAAGAGCACGGGAAAGACCTGATCCCATGATTCAACTACCACCCACCAGGTCCTCCCACAATAAGTGGGAATTATGGGAATACAATTCAAGATGAGATGTGGGTGGGTAGACACAGCCAAACCATGTCACCTGTCAGTACTTACCTTGACAGTCATTCATTGTACCTCTGTAACATTTTAATTTTTTCTGCACCCTCACTTGAAAAATAATTAAAATTCAATTACATGGCAAAATTTCATCAGAAAGATAGGAAGGAGAGGTATAATTACTTTGAAAAGGCCCTGATAGCTGTCGTCACCAATGAATCTGACACTATACCACTCGAGTGGTATATACCTAGAGAACTGAACAAATCAAGATTTTGTTAATGACAAATCAAACTCCTCGCTGACCTACAGGAAAGGCGGTGAAAATTTTCCACTTTGGCATTTTCATGTCATGGTCTCCTTTGGCTGTTCTCCAATATCCCTCTTTCACATGACCCAACTCCTAATTGTTCATCTTCATTGTTGAATAAAATCTAGATTTCCCAAGCAATAGCACTAATTCACAAGAACAATCCCTCTATGTCCATCTGAACTTTATGGATAGGAGTGGGAGGGCTGGAACCAGTGCTTGAAGAAGGAAGAAAATTCTCAGAAAATAGGAGGTGTCAAGTAGAGATGAGTGGCAATAATTCACAACTACTGACTTTGTGGAGCTTGGGAACACATTATGAATAAACTCAAGCACACCTTTGCATAGGGCAGTTACCATCCTGGAAAAGCATATTTGGGACAGAAGATGTGTTAGATAGGACAAATAATATAACAAAGAAACCCTAAATGGCAGTTGCTTATTGAACAAAGAAGTTCTTATCCTTTTCTCATAACAGTACTGGGTTTAACAATCCAAATTTGGGCATGTCTTTCATCCATGAAGACATGTAGTGATGTGTTATCTTGGTCCATTTTTCCATGGGGCATAGCAGAAGCTGGTCATAGATATCTTTTAAACTGTAGAAAGGGGAAGAAGTTGTCAGAAGCATACGTCCAGTGTCTTCAGGCCCAGACCTAAGGGGCACATGTCACTTATGCATCCAGTCTGTCGGTGGGATGATCAAATAGATCAAATAGTCATATCAAGCTGGAAGAAGCTCTAAGAGATGTGGTCTAGCTACATAGTCATGTGTTCAACTCTACATCTATGATATATATATATCACATGATCTAGGTTATATATATCATATGATATAAATACAGACTTTCATATATGTATCATATATTGATATATATCATATATTGATATATTGATATACATACTTGTGTGCACACACGCGCACACACACACACACACATATATATATATGAATGCTTATAAATCTCCTTCTGGGTTAGATTTCTAAAGGCCTGAGCAGTTAAGAGAACAGAGGGGATTTCTTGTATAAATAAAATAGCAAGAATGCCAACCGCTGATAGCTGCCTACGTAACATCTGTTTCCTCTATCCTTTCAAAGAGAATTCCAGTTATCCCTGCTAAAACTACTTGCTGGACACATACTTATCTAGTCCTGGGTGGTCATGCAACACAATCTTGTGTTTAAGCCAATATATGGGAGCTACTTCAGTATTTGCAGTTAAGTGAGTTCTTAACAAATGGACTAAAGAGGGCTTAGGGGTGGAGAGAGAGAGAGAGCTCCCTGACTACCAGCTTCCTGTCCAAATGTGTGTGTGTGTGTGTGTGTGTGTGTGTGTGTGTGTGTGTGTGTTTATCTGACCCGGAAATAGAAAAAAGGAGAAGGAGGAGGGTGAATGGATAAAAGCACAAATATTGATAAGCCTACAATGGACATTTTCCATTTTACTTCCCCAGGATACTTTCTGTCCTTCACCCTACCTGGTACCTCAGGGGAGCTGATGCACATAAACTGCATAAACAATTCTGTTCCTCTATCTTTCTGTTGGGTTTGGCCAGTAGAAGGCACTGGCAAGAGATCTGGAGAACAAGAAGAAAGTAAGGTCAGGGTGTTTCTTCCAGGCCTTCTCAGCTATGCTCTTCCACAGAAGGCCACAGCTCCTCCGAGAGGTCACTCTCCACATAGCTCACTTTCTCAGTTCCTGGGCCACTTCCTCCCTTCATATTCAGGTTGGGGTGTAGGATGGTAATGGCTTCCCATCTCATCTCTTGTTGCTTTTCCAAAACTCTACGTTTTCTTTACAAAATCTTCATAAATTACTCAATTGGAAAGTGTGTCACTTGATTTCTTCCAGAATCCTGGCCAGTCTGATTCTGGAGAGTAGGGCCCTGAGCCTTGCCTCCAGAATTAGAGTCCCAAGGAAACAGAAGTAGAGACCATCTCATAGAATGTGCCATGCACCAAAGCAGCTCAGTTATATTATGTAGTGACAGGATGAGAGGAAACAGTGGTATAATGCAAAGGTTAGACCATAGAATCTAAACCAGACAGAGTTGCAATCCTAGCTCTGCCTCTTACCAGCTAGGGCAGATGTTTTACCTCTGTGCCTCACTTCTCTGATCTATTAAGTGGGATAATAATAGTACCTGTCTCATAAGATTACAGTCAAGATTAATTAAATATACACCTACAACACAACACTTCTTGAGACTTTGTAATTAATCCATAAATATAACCACCACAATAATTATTATGAAAGACCAAGAATCAGACAGGTTTCTGGTTTCTTCAGAGGATTCCTGTATGGACAAATAAAATCAAGGGCATTTGGCCTTGTGATGAAGAGTGTGACTCCATAATTTAATATTCAACTTCTCACAGCTTTTAAGCTTCATCTGTCTCTTCTCCCCTTCTGCCCCACATCTGGATGAGCTGATAAGAAAGCCTTCTGCTTTCAATTTTGGTACCCGCCAAACCACAATCGTCTGCCCTGTAGGAACTCTTGTTCCTGGCCCCAGCTATCACAAAAACCAAGGCCAATCTCCTTTTCTTCCTCTTTCATTTCAGACTTGCTTGAGAGGCCTGCACTGTTCTCCCTAGACACTTCAATTATGTGAGTAATAAACCTTTTTATACTCTTTTAATGTGTGTGTGTGGCATCATCAGTATTGACATCCAAACTGGATGGGTTTGGGTGGGTTATGTCATCTGCCTCTGCAGGTGACAGAATAGCCCTCCACTTGAAATGCCTTGACACTAAAATGGCCTCTCTATCTCTCTATTTCAGACCCATCCTGGGACAAAACAAAGATACCTTGGGCTAACTTGAACTTATTCTTCTCTCTATGTTAGATGGGCATCTCAAAAGTAGAAAATAAGATAAAGTTTTTAAAAGTACTGAAGATACTTTAAAAATATTACAGATGCTAGGAGCCTATGAAGTGACAGCTTGCTAGCCAGGGACAGACAAATATGAAAAGGGGTAAATTAGAAATGTTTATATTTAAAGGAATTACCTCAGTTGATTCCAACAACTAGTCAGGAATAGAACATATTGACCAGATTAATTTTTTAACACTGGATTATTTTAATGCCTAGCATATCTTGACCCAAATATATACATTCTTTAATGGCCAAATGCTGAAATTTATTAGAATTAGGTTCCCAACTTTCTATTTTATTTATTTATTTATTTTTTTTTAGCTCTCCATTATGAGTGAGAATATGTCGCTTTATCTTTATCTTTCTGTGGCTGACTTCCCAAGAATATTCAGGTCCCATCATTTGCTTTTTTCCCTGTTGTTCACTTGGACAGTTAGTACCAGATACACAAACTGATTGGAACTATATTGAAGAATTAGGTAATCAGTACAGAGAAACTTCAGACAGCAGAGTAACAATGACATAGCTAGGGGAAACCACATAGTTTTCTAATGAATTAGCTAAATAGGAAAAAAAATCAACAATTCGTCCTTTATCCAACTCATATTGAATATTCTTGTTAGAAATGATCAGCACAAAAGACAATGACACCAGTTAAAAGATCACATGGTAAAATATGTTTGAGATGAAAACCTGAAGAATTACGTTGATGGTCAGCTTGAAACATGCAAATATTGAAAAGGAAAAGTCAGACTTGGCAGAAGTAATCAATACTAAATAAAACTGTGAACAACTAAATTGGAATGTGTTAAAATTTATTATTGCCTTCAAATTGACAGAAAAATCCAATTTTTTTTACTAAGTTAATATGAATAATTTGACTCAAAACAATTGAATTTGGTACAAATAATGACCATAACAGAAAATTTGTAATTGCAGAGACTATAATCAGTAAAAATTTGATATGAACACTACCAAAAAATCCCCACATTGAAAAACATTTTTATTTAAACCTTATGTGGAAAATAATTGATTCCAAAGAAAAGAATTTCAGTAAATTAAAAGTCAAAATGGAAAAAAAATTAGAAAGTCTTAGTGCCTTGGAATAAAAATACTTTATCAATAAATTAAAGTAATGTAATAGAAATTAGAACTAAAAGTACTTTTTAAATGAGTATTTATTCATATAAGTATAATTCTGATGCAATGGTTTCTACTCTTAAACCGTGGGGTCAAAAGACTCTCAGGTCAGAACATCCACAGAGTCAAAATGATTGGGTCAAAACAAAAGGCTTAAAACTTCTTCTGCACTCAAGTATCTATCTTGGAGTATCAAGAAAGGGATGATCAGGAAAAATCTGGGATATGAAGTAAAAGCAGCAGATTAGGGCAGTGTGTATCTGGAAGAAAGAGCATAAAAGACAAACCATCCTTGAAACTTTCTCCTACCACTCCTTGTCTAGAGTTTTACTGAGAAAACTGAACCATAATTTCTAAGCCTGGAAAAACAGTCATCTTTCAAAATTCAAATTTTGCCATAATAAAAAAAGATAGATAATAATAAATATTGGAGAGGATGTGGAGAAATTGACACTCTCATACACTATTGGTGGGATTGTAAAATGGTGCAGCCATTTTTTCACAAATGTTCCTAGTGGCATTATTTATAATAGCCAAAAATGGAAACTATCCACCTGATAAATGGGTAAAAAAAATGCAGAATATTATTAGGCAATAAAAAGAAATGAAGCACTGATACATGCTAAAAAATGAATGAACTTCAAGAGCATTATGCTAGGTGAAAGAAGCCAGCCACAAGAGGCCACAAGTCATAAGCTTTCATTTATATTAAATGCCCAGAACAGGTGAATCTATAGAGACAGAAAGTAGAAGAATGATTGCTCAGAGCTAGAAGGAGGTAGAGAGAACATAGGGAGTAAAATGAGTACAAGGTTTCTCTTGGGGACAATAAAAATGTTCTGAAATTGATCATGGTGATGATTGCACTCCGTGAGTAGACTAAAAACCATTGAATTGCACACTTTGATTCAGTGAATTGTATGGTATGTGAATTATACGTCAATAAAGGTTGTATTAAAAATACAAATCTCCATGAAGAAAGTAATGTTCTAAGGCCTTTGGAAGTCAATTTACTTCTCTGTCAGTCTCTTCTTTTGTGTAATGCTGCTGTAATGGGTGATAATAATACCTCCTAAGGATGCAGTAAGAATAAATGAAGTGATGAATGTGAAAATGCTTGCACAGCATATTCCAGGCACAAGAGAGGAAGCTGAAGCTCACTGTCCAGCAAGTTCTATGCTTTTTCTTCCATGGTAGAGAACTGTCACAGGAAAACAGAAACCCAGGCAGGAACTACATTTTCCTTGGCTCTTTGCATGCAGTGTGCTGTAATCTAGTTGTGACAGATGGCATGCTACAAAAAGTTATGTGTGTGATCAAGGTGGTTGAACATCTGTTATATCTGTCCCACCTTCTCTTTTCCCTCACACTTGGATGCTAGTAATTGATAGCAAGGGTGGAACCATAAGAGGGAAGATGTCTGGGTCATTCTCTCCATCACATTCAGTAATGCCAATCAAACATATATTAGGTCTTTTTATATAATCCCATATTTCTTGGAGGCTTTGTTCATTTCTTTTCACTCTTTTTTTCTCTAATCTTGCCTTCTCATTTCATTTCATTGAGTTGATCTTCAATCTCTGATATCCTTTCTTCTGCTTGATTGATTCAGCTATTGAAATTTGTATATGGCTTGCAAAGTTCTCCTGCTGTGTTTTTCAGCTCCATCAAGTCATTTATGTTCTTCTCTAAGCTGGTTATTCTAGTTAGCATTTTATCTAACCTTTTTTTCAAGGTTCTTAGTTTCTTTTCATTGGGTTAGAATATGCTCCTTTAGCTCAGATAAGTTTGTTATTACCCACCTTTTAAAGCCTGCTTCTGTCAATTCATCAAACTCATTCTCCATCCAGGTTTGTTCCCTTGCTGGTCAGGAGTTGTGATCTCTTGGAGGAGAAGAGGCGTTCTGGTTTTTGGTGATTTCAGCCTTTTTGCACTGATTTCTTCCCATGTTTGTGGATTTATCTACCTTTGGTCTTTGAAGTTGGTGACTTTCAGATGGGGTCTCTGAGTGGATGTCCTTTCTGTTGATATTGAAGCTATTTATTTCTGTTTTTTAGTTTTCCTTCTAACAGTCAGGCTCCTCTGCTGCAGGAATGCTGGAGGTCCACTCCAGACCCTGCCTGCCTGAGAATCACCCATGGGGGCTGCAGAATAGCAAGGATTGCTTCTTGTTCCTTCCTCTGGTAGCTTTGTCCCAGAAAGGTATCTGCCAGGTGTCAGCCAGAGCTCTCCTGTATGAGTTGTCTCTGGATTTACAGGAGTCAGGGAGCCACTTGAGGAGGCAATCTGTCCTTTATCAGAGCTCAAGTGCTTTGCTGGGAGCTCCATTGCTCCCTTCAGAGCTGCTGCGCAGGGTTGTTTAAGTCTGCTGAAGTGGAGCTCAAAACTGTCCCTTTTGCCAGGTGCTTTATTCTGGGAAGGTGGGGCTTTATTTACAAGTCCCTGATGGGCTGCTGCCTTTTTTCAGAGATGCCCTGAACAGCAAGGAGGGAGTCTAGTCACAGCTTGCCTGCAGAGGCCTTGCTGAGCTGATGTAGGCTCCGCTGAGCTGCTGGGTAAACTTCTTTGTCATTTTGTTTACACATAGTGCCTCCTTTTTCATCTCTGATTTTATTTATTTGGATCTTCTCCCATTTTTTCTTTATTAGTCTGGCTAAAATCTTGTCAATTTTGTTTATCTTTTCAAAAAGCCAACGTTTTGTTAGTTGTTCTTTTGTATTTTCATTTCATTTCAAATTTATTGTTTTTTTCTCTAATCTTTATTATTTATTTATTATTTCTTGTTTTCTACTAATTTTAGGTTCAGTTTACTCTTGCTTTTCTAGTTCCTTAACATAGTTTTTAGGTTGTTTGTTTGAAGTTTTTCTTCTTTATTGGTGTAGATACCACAGCTATATGTTTCCCTCCTAGTACTGCTTTTGCTGTATCCCACAGATTTTGATATGTTGTATTTCCATTATCATTTGTTTCAAGAAACTTTTCTTCTTTTATTTTTTTTAGATGAAGTCTCACTCTGTCACTGAGGCTGGAGTGTAGTGGCATGATCATGGCTCACTGCATCTTTAAACTTCTGGGCTCAAGTGATCCTCCCACCTCAGCCCCCTGAGTAGCTGGGACCACAGGCACATGGCACCATGTCCAGCTAATTTTTTCTTTTGTTATTTGTATAGACAAGGTCTTGCTGTGTTGCCCAGGCTGGTCTCAAACTCCTGACTCAAGCAATGTTCCCATCTTGGCTTCCCAAAGTGCTGGGATTATAGATGTGAGCCACTACACCAGCCTTCAATTTCCTTCTTAATGTCTTCATTGACCCATTGGTCATTCAGGAGCATATTGTTTAATTTCCGTGTGTTTGTGTAGTTACAAAATTCCTCTTGCTACTGATTTAGAATTTTATTCCATTGTGGTCACAGAAGATGCTTGATATTATTTCAACTTTTTGAATGTTTTAAGACTTGTTTTGTGACTTAACATATGGTCTGTCCTTGAAAGTGATTCATGTGCTGAAGAAAAGTGTGTATGCTGCAGGTTTTTGATAAAATATTCCATAAATATGTATTAGATTCATTTGTTCTATAGTTCAGATTAAATTTGATGTTTGTTTGTTTTCTGTCTGGGAGAGCTGTCCAATGCTGAAAGCGGGATGTTGAAGTTTCCAGTTATTATTGTATTTAGGTCTACCTCTCTCTTTAGCTTTAATAGTATTTGCCTTATGTATTGGGTGCTCCAGTGTTGGCTGCATATGTATTTACAATCATTGTACCTTCTTGCTTAATTTACCCCTTTATTACTGTATAATGACCTTTGTTTCTTCTTACAGTTTTTGTCTTGAAATTTTTTTGTCTGATATAAATATAGTTACTCTTGCTCTTTTTGGGATTCTAGTGAGATGGAATATATTTTTCCATCCCATTTTTTTCAGTCTATGTGTGTCTTTATGGATGAAGTGTGTTTCTTGTAAGTAGTAGATCTTTGGGCCTTGTTTTACATCCATTCAGCTACTCTATGTCTTTTGATTGGAAAGTTTAGTCCACTTACATTAAATATTATTATGGATAAGTAGTAAGGACTTACTTTTACTATTTTGTTATTTGTTTTCTGGTTGTTTTATAGTCTTTTCTTCCTTTTCTTCTTTCCTGTCTTCCTTTTAGTGAACGTGATTTTCTCTGGTGATATGATTTAATTTTTTTCGTGTGTGTGTGTGTGTGTGTGTGTGTGTATCAGTTGTATGCTTTTTTATTTGAGGTGACCATGAGGTTTATAAATACCATCTTATAACCCACTGTTTTAAACTAGTGACAACATTCATTGCATAAACATGTAAAAAGAAAACTAATAAAAACTCTACACTTTAACTTTGTACCCTGGCTTTTTAACTTTTTGTTGCTTATCTTTCTGTCTTATTGTACTGTCTATCTCTTGAAAAGTTGCTGTAGTTATTATTTTATTAATCACCATTTAGCCTTTATATTCAAGATAAGAGTAGTTTATACATTGCAATTTTGGTGTTATAATATTCTGTATTTTACTGTATGATTACTATTACTAGTGAGTTTTGTAACTTCGGATGATTTCTTCTTGCTCATTAACATCATTTTCTTTCAGACTGAAGAACTCCCTTTAAATGTCTTGTAGGATAGATCTGGTGTTGATGAAATCCTCCAGTTTTTGCTTGTCTGGGAAAGTCTTTATTTCTCCTTCTTGCTTGAAGAATATTTTCACTTGATATGCTATTCCAGGATAAAGTTGTTGTTTTTTTTTTTTCCTTCAGCACTTTAAATATGTCATGCCATGTTCTCCTAGACTGTAAGGTTTCCAGTGAAAAGTTTGCTTCCAAACTTATTGGAGCTCTCCCCTGTGCTGTTTGTTTCTTTTTTCTTGCTGTTTTAGGATCCTTTCTTTATCCTTGACCTTTGAGAGTTTTATTATTAAATACCTTGAGGTAGTCTTATTTGGGTTACAGCTGCTTGGTGTTCTATAATATTTTTGAATTTTAATATTCATATTTTTCTTTAGATTTAGGGAATTCTCTGATATTATCCCTTTGAATAAACTTTCTACCAACATCTCTTTCTCTACTTCCTTTTTAAGGCCGATAACTCATATTTTCCCTCCTGAAGCTATTTTTTAGATTTCATAGGTATGCTTCATTCTCTTTTACTGTTTTTTCTTCTGTCTCCTCTGAGTATGTTCAAATAGCCTGTATTCTAGCTTACTAATTCTTTCTTCTGCTTGATCAATTCTGCTATTAAGAGATTCTGATGCATTATTCAGTATATCAGTTACATTTTCAACTATAAAATTTCGGTTTGATTCTTTTTAATTAGTGCAATCTCTGTTAAATTTATCTGATAGAATTCTGAATTCCTTCTCTGTGTTATCTTGAATTTGTCATTGTTTGGGCATTGAAAAGTCAGGTCTTTATTGCAGTTTTCACATCCTGGGCTTGTTTGTGCCCATCCTTCTTGAGAAGGCTTTCTAGGTATTTGAAAGGACTTAGGCCTCAAGCCCAATAATGTATGGTTTTTAGAGACACATAGGGGTGCCACTTTGGTGGTCTTGGGTAGGATTCATAAGAAGTCTCTGGATTACCAGGCAGAGACTCTTGTTCTTTTCCCTTACTTTCTCCCAAACAAATGGAGTCTTTCTCTCTGTGCTGAGCCACCTGGAACTGGGGTGTGGTGATGCAAGCACCCCCTGTCACTACCACCACTGAGACTGCTGGTTCAAGAACAGCACGGGTTCTCACACAAGCCCTGCTGTAACCACTACCTGGCTATCACCTATGTTCATGCAAGGCCCAACAGGCTTACAATAAGCAGGTGGCAAAGCAGCCAAGTTTGTGTCCTTCCCTTCAGGGCAGTGAGCTTCCCTAGACCCTGAATGGGTCCAGAGATGCTGTCTGAGAGCCAGGAATTGGCTCTCCGAAACCTTAGAAATTTACCTGATGTTTTATTTTACTGCTGCCAAGCTGACAATAAAACTACAATACAAAGTCCTCGCTCTTCCTTCCCCTTTATACAAGCAGAGGAGCCTTTCCCTGTGGCCACCACCACCACAGCCCATGGGAGATTCTGCCAGGCTACCACCAATGTTCACTTAAAGTCCAAGGGCTCTTCAGTTAGCTTATGGTGAATGCTGCCAGGCCTGGGACTAACCCTTCAGGGAAGTAGGCTCCCCTCTGGCCCAGGAAAGATGCAGAAATATTGTCTAAGAGATAGGCACTGACTTGGGGACCCCAAGAGCCTGTTTCTTGCTCTACCTTACAGTGGCCAAGTTGGTACATAAGGTGTAAGACAAAGTCCCTTTTATGTTCCTTCTGCTTTTGTCAAACAGAAGAGACTTTCACCATTGCCACCACAGCTGGGGATGTACTGGGTCACACTTGCAGTCAGCACATCCCAGAGCCCAGGGCCCATGGCATCATATCTGAGTATTTCTGTCTGTTATTCAGGGGTCAAGGGCTCTTTAGTGAGCAGGTGATGAATTCTGCAAGGACTGGGCTCTGCCCTTCATCGCTATGAGCTGTACTACCCGGGATTGGGAGAGGGATGGTGCAAGCGCTGCTCATGACGACTAGTGCCTCCCTGGGTCACATGCCATCCTAGTCCACTGACTGTGAGCCCAGTTCAGGACTAGAAATTGCAGTCCTTGTGTCCTAGACTACCTTTCAAGTTTATCTAGGACCCCAGAGCACTTTAGCCCATGGTGGCAAGGCCCATCAAAATACTCAAGTTTTCACCTCTGGGATGGACAGTTCCCTTTTGGCTATGCCTGGTTCAAATGCTCCCTCCATGCATGGGAGCTGGCTGAGTCCAGCATGGCTTTGCTCTCCACTGTGACAGGGCAGCACTGAGTTCATTGTAAAGTACCCTCATCACTTGCCTCTCCCTACCCCAAGTACACAGATTCTTTCTCTGCACCACACAGCCACTGCCGTGGGATGGGAAAGGGGTGGTGTAAGTAATTGAAGACTTTCTCTCTGACCCTCTTCAATGTCTTTTTCAGTGATATGAAAGTAAAACCGGGCACTGTGATTTCTCACTTATTTTTTTGGTTCTTGTGACAGTGCTCTTCTGTGTGTAGGTAGTTGTTAAAATTTGCTGCTCTTCCAGGGGGACAAATAGTATAGGCTTCTATTCTACCATCTTGCTCTGCCCCCTACTCTGTCTGTATTAGCTTTTCATCTTTGCTACACTTCTATAAATTACTTTTCTTTCAATGAAATTAAAATTACATTATTCTGGGAATATTTCTATTCAAAATTTTATGAGTTATAGAAATTAAGCTGTGAATCTTATTTATTTCATGGAATATACTTTATGATGTGTATGACCTTAAAATCTTACTTGTTGATTTAAGGAAAAACATCTCAACATTTGATGTAATTTTCTGGAAAAAAAATGTTTTTAAAGACTTGGCATGAAATTTCAACCTATAACCCTCTATAAGTAAAGTTAACGTTTACCTTATATTAAGTCAAAGAACAATAATTAATGGTTGTGTTGTA
>PVKV010030191.1:0-22588 GCA_004027835.1 Alouatta palliata | reverse complement strand
GCAGAGAGAGATGGGGGGACAGAGACCCAGAGAGAGAGGGGGACAGAGACCCAGAGGCCCTGGGAGAGGGCCGAGGCAGGTCTCGCAGCATACAGTCAGGACTCCCAACAGCGCCATCTCTGCTGCCACCTGCTTCCCCGCCCTCCTGCCTTGTGGCAATTGAAGAGAACCACCAAGGCCAGGGAGAGGGGTGAGCCCGGGTGGGCGGCGGAGCTGCCGCGTGAGGGGCTGGGGTCAGGGCAGCGGCACTTCCCGGTGGGAGTGGGGCGGGGCAGGCTGCGACGGGAGGAGAGGAAGAGACCCTCTGGGCGCCCCCCACCCAGGCACCTGCTCTCTGTCTCCCTCTCTCCCGTCTCGTCTCCTGTTCTCTCTTCCCTTCTCTCTCTCCTTTATCTCTCTGGCTATGTCCTCTGAGCCCCCTGGACACACCACGGAATCCCTCCCTGGCCATCTCCCGGGGTCCCCTGGGAATGTGCAGTCTGGTCCCACCGTCGGCTCTCCCCTCTCTGAGCCTGGATCCCCCGTTGCAGGACGGGCAGTGCGCTGGGGGCGGGGGTGAACGGAGAAACAGTGAAGCTAGACGGTGCGAGGACTCTGAGAGTCTTGCCCGAGTCTGGGGGCCCCACGGCGGCGGGCTCTGCCCCTTGGCTACCCTGGGGCGGGGCTGGCCGTGTAAGGCAGTTGGAGGGGAGGGGTCTGGAGGCCTTTCCTTTCATCAAGGCCAGCGCATCCGCCCCCCAGATAGGGGTTTTGGAGCAGAAAATTAAATCACTTTTTAATTAAAGACACAAAGCTCTTTGGACTGCCGCACCCCCACTTCGCCCTCAGCCAAGACTTGGGGCGAGGGATGCAGGAGTCCGAGTCCCTGGCCCGATTTGCTTTTGCGGTGGGGGTGCATGCTGAGGTCCCCTTAGCCCAGGCTGATTCTGAAACCTGGAGGAGCAGGAGCGGCCTTGTCGGACAGCCCAGTGGTGGGGGGCGCGCGGGCCCAGCGGGAAGAGGGAGGGGGACGGGGTGGGGGCGGGGCTGACCTGGGGAGGGACGTAACTCCAAAGAGGGGGTGTGATTCAGAGGAAGGCAAACGGGGAGAGACAGAGAGACAAAGATGGAGGGGGGAGAGAGACACAGAGAGAGAGAGGTGTAGACAGGCGAGACAGACAGAGGACGGGGGGCGTGGGGGACAGGAGCTCAGATGGAGACCCCGGAGTCGTCCGTGCCACCGCCAAACAAGAGCAGGGGGTTGGACTCTGAAGCATAAATCTTTTTAATTAAAGAAAGGAACGAGATGTTGGGAAGGGAGACGTGTCTGGGAGAGAAATTGATGGGGGAAGAAATTGCAGGCGGGGGTGGAGGGAGGAGGCAGCGGAGGCGCCCTGGCTTTCTCAGGCTCTTCCTCCAGGCTTATCTCTCTGTCCGTCTGTCTGTCTGTCCTTCTGTGTCTCTGTCTCTCTCACACACACACACCCTCCTCTTCCTGGCTGTCTCCTTTAAATAGTCCTAGGACCCTTCTGTTCCCATGGGAGGGAGCAGGTGGTGGCCAGGCCTGGTGCTGGAAGGGGGGTGGTGCCCTGCACCTGCTGTCGGGGGGCTGGTGTCTCAGCGTCGCGGCTGCTTCCGCTGGTGGCTCTTGGGTGGTGCTTGGGCCTCTCCCTGTAGGTGTCTGGAAGTGTCTTCCCTGCCCGGCTGAGGGGCTCCCTGGGTGGCATCAGAGGGACCCCAGCTCCCTGCCTGCCGGGTCCCCGCCCTCTAGCCCTGTCCTGTACCTGTTTTTGTTTGTTTGTTTGTTTGTTTAATAGAGACGGGGTTTCACCGTGTTGGCCGGGATGGTCTCGATCTCTTGACCTTGTGATCCGCCCGCCTCGGCCTCCCAAAGTGCTGGGATTACAGGCGTGAGCCACCGCGCCCACCCGTGTTGTCCTATACCTGTTTTACAGACGGGAAGCTTGGAGCCCTCTATGGTAGACCTGGGGGACTGTCTCTCAGCGGCCTGGCCGCTCAGTGCCCTAACCTGAGCACCGACCACCCTGGCTCTGCCCACCAGGCAGCCACAGCCCCTGGGGATGCGCAGCGGGCCCCAGGATCCCCTCTGAAAGGCTGTGGGAGGGACTGCAGGAGCGAGGCTCTTCTCTCGGCCTGCCAGCTCCCTGCCTCGGTTCCCTCTTTATCAACAGCTCTGTGTCTGCCTCCCTCCTTCTGGGGCCCAGGTTTGGCTCCTCCTCCTCACTCAAGGCTCTCCCCCAGAATCTGTGTCTCTGCAGGGGTGGGGAGGAAGGGACCCTAAAGCACAGGGCGTCTGTCTGCGTCTCTGCCTGGCTGTGTCTGTCTCCTGGTTCTCTATGTTTTCTTCTGTATCTTGCTTTGTCTGGGTGTCTTCTCTGTCTCGTCTGTCTTATCTCTCTTTCTCTCTATCAGGGGCCTCTGTCTCTCTGTCTCTCCGTCTCTCTCTGTCTCTCTGTCTCTCCGTCTCTCTCTCCTGGGCCCTGTGTCATCTCCCTCCTTTCCTCTCCCTCTCTCCACGTCCCTGTGCCTGCGCAGTCCCCCCACCGTGCCCCCCTTCTCTCCCTGGCTCTCCCCCTCTCCTCCACCCGGGGCCCTTCATACAAACGTCGCCCCTCGCCATCCTCCCCCTGCCTGGCTCAGCTCCATGAGAAGGAAACATTGATCTTGGTGGGGGCCCCACTCCCCGTGCCCGCCCATCCGCCCGCGGGCCGCGCTATCCATCACCCGAGTCGATGCCGGTGGCTCATTTGTCACCGGCCCTGACAAATGCCTGCCGCCCCTTCCCCTCCCACCCCACCAAGCAACCGTACCATTAGCCACGGCTCAGCGTCGCGGGAGGACCCGGCCTGACCCTGGCGGGGCGGGGTACGGGCTGCGGCTGCCACCGAGACCCCCTCTCCCCTTTCCTTCCGTCTCTATCTCCTCGCCCTCTCCTGCCGTCTAGCTGGGATCTGCTTTCCTCTGCCAGGTTCTCGCTGTGCCTCAGCCCCCTCTCCGCCCGTCCCCCTTTCCCTCCCTCTCTCCTGCCGCTGTCTCTCCAACTGTCTCTTGTCTCTGCTCTGTCTCTGTTGCTTTCTCCTTCACTGCCTCTCTATGCCGCTGTCTCTCTGTAACTCTGTCTCTGTCCCTGTCTGTCTCTCCATCTCTCTGTCTCTCCCTCTCTCTGTCTCTCCCTCTCTCTCTGTCTCTCTGTCTCTCCCTCTCTCTCTGTCTCTCCATCTCTCTGTCTCTCCCTCTCTGTCTCTCTGTCTCTGTCTCTCCCTCTCTCTCTATCTCTCCGTCTCTCCCTCTCTCTCTGTCTCAACAATTCACTGCAGCCTCAACCTCCTGGGCTCAAGTGATCCTCCCACCCCAGCCTCTGGAGCAGCTAGGGCTACAGGTGTGCACCAGGATGCCTGGATAATGCTGATTTTTAATAGAGATGGGGTCTCACTGTGTTGCCCAGGCAGGGCTTGAACTTCTGGACTCAAACAGTCCTCCCGTGTTGGCCTCCCAAAGTACTGGGATTACAAGCATTAGCCCCCACACCCGGCCTGTTATTCTAATATAGATTCATTTAATCCTCACGACAACCCTGTGACATAGGTACTGTTACCATCATTATCGCCCATTTTCCAGATGAGGGAATGGAGGCACACAGAAGGTCTGCTGCTAGGCTCTGCGCCGCCAAGGACAATGTCAATCACTCCCAAGTTGACCCCATGGAACTTTTTGCTTCTGGGTGAGAATCATGACCTTCCGGGTGAGGTGAGGGGACAGGTGCGAAAGCCCTCATGTTTTCCAAGCCCCAAGCTCTCAGTGTGTCCCTCCTTGAAGCAGAGACCTTACTCATCTTCCTGCACCCAGACTCTACACCCCCCCTCCTGCCACTTATATTTTTTAAGATGGAGTTTCGCTCTGTTGCCCAGGCTGGAGTGCAATGGCGCAATCTCAGCTCACTGCAACCTCCGCCTCCTGGGTTCAAGCGATTCTCCTGCCTCAGCCTCCCGAGTAGCTGGGACTACAGGTGCATGCCACCATGCTGGGCTGATTTTTGTATTTGTAGTAGAGACGGGGTTTTCACCATATTGTTCAGTCTGGTCTTGAACTCCTGACCTCAGGTGATCCACCTGCCTCAGCCTCCCAAAGTGCTGGGATTACAGGTGTGAGCCACCGCGAGCGGCTGACGCATCCCTCTTTGAAGCTGAGACCTTATTCATCTTCCTGCGCCCACACTCTACACCCCCACTTCTTTGTTTGCGCTTGTTAAGATGAAGGTGTCCCTTGTTCCATTCTGCACCCCGGACCTCATCCTGTCCCATCTTTGCCCTTTTACCTGTGAAACGTTGGCATACTGCTTCACCTCTCCCAGCCTCAGCCTCATCTTCCGCAGAATGGGATGATGCACAGAACCTGCGGTGGGTTTAAGGAGATCGTGCATGGGGGGGGGGGGTCCTCATCACTGCCAGCTGCTGTTAGCGCAGGCCTCACTTGCTCTCCTGTGCCCCTATAGTCAGTGTCCTGCTGCTCCTCCCACAACCTCCCCTCCTTGCATCTGGACTCTCCCTGACTCAGTTTCCCCACCTCCCACTCCAGATCACCAAATCAGCGTTCCTTCTGCCCCAACACCTTCCACAAACTTGTTCTCACTCATCAAAGCCTAAAGCCAAAAGCCTTTTTTTTTTTTTTTTTTTTTTGAGACAGGGTCTTGCTCTGTCACTCAGGCTGGAGTGCAGTGGTGCAATCATAGCTCACAGCAGTCTCGACCTCCTGGGCTCAAGCAATCCTCCTGCCTCAGCCTCCCAAGTATCTGGGACCACAGGTACATGCCACCAGGCTTGGCTAACTTTTTTGTTTGTTTCTGGGTTTTTTATTTTTCTGAGACGGAGTCTTGCTCAGCCACCCAGGCTGGAGTGCAATGGCTTGTTCTCAGCTCACTGCAACTTCTGCCTCTCAGGTTCAAGAGATTCTCCTGCCTCAGCCTCCCAAGTAGCTGGAATTACATGCACGCGGCACCACGTCTGGCTAATTTTTTATATTTTTAGTAGAGACGGGGGTTTCACCATGTTGGCCAGGCTGGTCTCGAACTCTTGATCTGAGGTTATCCATCCACCTCGGCCTCCCAAAGTGCTGACATCACAGGCGTGAGCCACCGCACCCGTCTAACTTTTAAAGTTTTTGTAGACACGAGGACTCACCATGTTGCCCAGGCTGGTCTTGAACTCCTAGGCTCAAACGATCTTCCCGCTCTGGCTTCCCAAAATGCTGGGATTCGAGGCGTGAGCCACCACGCCGCGGGCCTATGGATTGTCTTGACGTCGGACTTCGGGTTGGGTGCGGCCAGTGGGAGGCGGTGGCAGGAGACTGGAAGGTGGGAGTGGAGTGAGGTTGAGCCTCTCCCGCGCCCCCCTCCCCAGCGCGGGTCGGCGATGCCTGAACTCTTTACAGACCCAGGTACACGTCTCTGCAACCTCGGGTGCCTCTGCTCACCCCTTCTAGGCCAGGTAATGGCAACTGCTCTCTCTTCTGGTAGCCCTGCGGTACTGCACCTTCCCTCGTTTTCCCCAACCCTGCCCACTCCTCAGTAGCCCTTTCACCCACCTCCCCCTGGCTGCTCCATTTGAAAGAACACACCACCTCTCTCCTGCCAGGATGCTTTCCCTGAACTCCCTCACCCAGCCCCATCTATTCTCTCTCAACCACTCCCTTCCCACCATCCGCCTCTCACTCCCCTACTCCTCTCTCACCTCCTTTTCTACCCTTGTCCCCGCTGCAGCCTGGTCCCTGGTCTCTCAGCCACCAGTAGCCAGGAGGAACGTTTGATAAAATACATCAGGTGATATCAATTGCCTGCCTCCCTCTCCTACTTAAATCCCTTCCAAAGCTCCCCCTTTGCTCTTAGGATAAATTCCAAGCTCCCTAGCGTGGCTGATAAAGTCTCTTAGGATTTGTCTTTAAGTTCATTCCCGACGCACCCCATACCCTGTTCATGATAACCATTTTCAGGGCTCTGAAAAAGCCATTATCTCACCAGTCTGCACACCTTTACACAGGCTGTGTCCTTTGGCACAACACACACACACACACACACACACACACCCTCTTCCTGTAGGATCTGAGAAAATTAGTTGCTTTATTTAGGAAACTCTATCAATCCCAGCTCTTTGGCTCAGGCAGATGAGCATCTTTCTCTTTTGTGTTCCCAGGATGCCTCATAAAGAGGAACAGAACAGTCTGTGGATGATGCACGGGGGCGTGGCTAGTGGAAGCCGTGATTGAAGCAGGAAGGCGTGGCTGAAGCGCGACTGATAAGTGGGGGTGTGACTAGAGAAAGAGAGGGACTGATGGATGGGGGCGTGGCTAGTGGAAACCAGTAATTAACGTATGGGGTGCGGTAAGTGGAGAAGCTTGGCTGAGGAGTGGGGGCGTGGCTAGTGCAAGCTTAAGACAGACGAATGGGGGCGTGGCTAGTGGAAGAGCTGAGATTACGGTGGGGGCGTGGCTACTGGAAGTCCAAGCCCGATGGATGGGGGTGTGGCTAGTGGAGGAGCTAGGCGGACGGATGGGGGTGTGGCTAGAGGAAGCTCCTGACTGATGGCTGCGTGGCGAGTGCAAGAGCTTGGCGGCTGGACTGGAGCGCAGCTGCTGGATGTGGGTGTGTCCGGCAGACGACTGCGGGCCGCAAAATCCCGGACTACCTGGTTTAACAGATGTGGGTAAAGTTGCCCACATCTCAGTCAGAGACCTTATTAGCCCCCTCCTCCTGAATCCCAGCTTCCCACGGGACTTTTTCAGGCAGAATTTCAAAGTTTTATGGCAAATTTTACAGAAATCACAGAAAAGAGACAGCGACTGATGCTGATGAGCCGGGGGGAGGAGAGTGGGTAACGGGTCTGGGAGGTTGGGCTGAGCACAACAGGACGATAGAATGCTGAAAACCTGTGGGAAGCAGAAAGTTATGGGGGTAGCTGGGTCGTCCTAGGGCCCCAAGGAGTGGGTGGCACTGCCCAAATGTGTCCTTTGGGCAGGAAACATCAACAGTAAGAAAATGCAGATGGCCTGCCAACAGATGGATGGCCTCCAAAGTTAAAAATGGCCACCCAGATCCCTTGGTCCAGTCCCATACCCCCACCCACCCCCACCCCCCATCAGGCAGAGATGTGGCAGCATTTGCTGGCTTGTAGCATTGGTCCTCTGGGACCCTCGGTCTCCTCTTCGAGGGTCCTGCCCGGATTTGCTGGCACTGAGGGCAAAATGAATCTTCCAGATTGTCAGAGGAGATCAGCTGACTCCCTTTGATTCCCGGCTTCCTCCCCAAAGCCGGTTCTCATGGCTGAGGGAGTCTGCTGCCCTCTCAAAAGTTAAGTCTGTCACCCCCTTTTCCCAAGACATGCACCCTCCCGCGTCCCCCCTCCCCCAAACACACTATGTACACACACAGGCCCCTCCCTCCAAGGCGTGGCTGGGCTCTCAGAGGTAGTGGAGGGCGAGTGGGGGCGCTGGAATGTCTGAAGTTGCAGGTTCAAAATGTGCCTCCTCCAGCTAAGCCCTGGGACTGAAACCCCAGACTTCTCCCCTCCCGTCTCGGAGCCTGGAGAATGAGTGTCCTCCCGAGAACCCGAGTAGAGGGATTGGAAGGTGTGTGGCACGCACACCCACCAGCTCCTCCCTACCGGGGCTGAGTGGAGCTCCCTGAGGGCTGTGGGGAAGGGCTGGGATCTGAGACCGTCTGTGAGAGCCTCCTTCGAGGGTTCCCCAGGGAGGGTAGGTTCTGAGGCTCTGGGGCATGGGGGGAGGTGGGGTGGGGGGGTCACTAGGGGAAGGGAGACTTTGGAGGCAGAGCCAAAGTCTGAGTGACCAGGGAGAGAGACGTTAAAGTCCTTAGGATGGGCCTGGTACGGTGGCTCACACCTGTAATCCCAGCACTTTCGGAGGCCGAAACGGTGGATCACTTGAGGTCGGGAGTTCGAGACCAGCCTGACCAACATGGAGAAACCCCGTCTCTACAAAAAATGCAAAATTAGCCGGGCATGATGGCACATGCCTGTAATCCCAGCTACTCGCAAGGTTGAGGCAGGAGAATCACTTGAAGCCAGGAGGCGGAGGTTGCGGTGGGCCCAGATATGCCACTGCACCCAGCCAGGGCAAGAGTGAAACTCCGTTTCTCCCCGCCCCCACAAAAAAATCCCCAGGATGGTCACTGGGGGTGGCTTCCTGGGGAGGGGACTGGGGTGGAAATTCTCCCAGGGGTGTAGATGGTCACCGACAGGATGGGCTGGAGTTGGGGTCACCGCAGGGGAGGAACTGGGGAGGCTCCCGAGAGGGAGAGGGAAGGCTGAGCTACTGGGGACAGTGGACAGGGACGATCAAAGCCCGGAGCTGGGTGGGGAGGGAGGCCGAGTCCCAGGAGGGGAGGCT
Source organism: Alouatta palliata (assembly GCA_004027835.1). Classification (NCBI taxonomy): domain Eukaryota; kingdom Metazoa; phylum Chordata; class Mammalia; order Primates; family Atelidae; genus Alouatta; species Alouatta palliata. Next base: position 14,191 of record PVKV010030191.1, on the reverse strand, counting down.
GAGTCTGGAGGCAAAAAGGGACCAGGGTCCAAGAGCAGGTTCAGCACAGCCCCCCAGCCCGGGTGGGGGGTGGGGCCGAGTCTCTGCGCAAGGCCCTAGAAGCCTCGGATGTGGCAGTACGCCTCCAGGCTGGCGAAGAGGATGTACAGGAGCCACAGGCCCAGGAAGAGCGCGGTGGTGGCGAGCTTGGGTCCGCGCGGGCCGCCCAGCTCGCCGCCAATGTGCGGCCGGCGCCGGTACAGCAGCACGGCGATGCCCACGAAGGCGAAGACGGTGAAGAGCGTGACGGAGAAGGCCAGTGTGCCGGTGCGCACCTCGAAGGGGCGGCCCTGCACCGCCCAGTACACGGCGGCCACCGACCAGGCGACGCCCAGGCCCAGGAACACGTTCACCGCGTTGGAGCCGGTCACGTTGCCGATGGACGCGTCGGCGCACTGGTCCTGCAGCGCCGCCACCTTGCTGGCGAACGTGTCTGCGGGGCAGAGGCACGCGGGTTGGAGGGGCGCTGCGCCACCCACAGGGGTGAGCACCCACCTGCTCCCTCCCGGCCTTCCCCGGTCGCCTGCCTTCTGCCGGCAGGGTGGGTTCAAGACCCTGACCCCCCACCCAAGAGGTGAAGTCCATCTCCACCCCTAGGCCTGTTCGCCACTGGAACCACCGCACGCTTTCTGTGGAACTCATTGTCTTCTTTCTATGGGACTCACTGCCTGATTTTTATAGGACTCGCAGTCACCTTTTTTTTTTTGAAATTGAGTCTGCTTTGTTGCTCAGGCTGGAGTGCACGTTGGCTCACTGCAACCTCCGCCTCCCCAGGTTCAAGCGATTCTCCTGTCTCAGCCTCCCAAGTAGCTGGGATTACAGGCACCCACCAGCACCACGCCTAGCTAATTTTGTATTTTTAGTCGAGCCGGGTTTTCTCATGTTGGTCAGGCTGGTCTCAAACTCCCAACCTCAGATGATCCGCCTGCCTTGGTCTCCCAAAGTGGCTGGGATTACAGGCGTGAGCTACTGCACCCAGCCTAGTTTTTCTATTTTTAGTAGAGATGGGGTTTCACCATCTTGGCCAGGCTGGTCTCGAACTCCTGACCTCAGGTGAGCCACCCACCTCAGCCTCCCAAAGTGCTGGGATTACAGGCGTGAGCCACCGTGACCGGCCGGCACCGTCTGCTTTCTATAGGACATGCTGCCTGCTTACAATGTGACCCACTGCTTGCCTCGATGCCTGATATCTATGGGTCGAACTATCTGCATTAGATTGGAAGTGCTGCCTGTCCACTATGTGACTTTCATGAGTTCAATGGATCCACTATCTTTCTGCGGGACTTACAGCCTCTTCCTTTGGGATTACAGCTCACGCCTATAATCCAGCACTTTGGGAGGCCAAGGCGGGCAGATCATGAGGTCAGGAGTTCACCACCAGCCTGACCAATATGAAACCCCGTCTCTTCTAAAAATGCAAAAATTAGCCAGGTGTGGTCTCAGCTACTGTAGTCTCAGTTACTTGGGAGGCTGAGGCAGAAGAATCGCTTGAGCTTGGTAGGCAGAGGTTACAGTGAGCCGAGATCGTGTCACTGTACTCCAGCCTGGGCGACAGAGCGAGACTCCATCCCCCCAGCCCCCCACAAAAACTTCGAGTTTCACTGGGCCGGTTCCTGTCATTTTCCCCAACATAGTTCCATGAACTCTTCTGTCTGGTTTCTTGGGGGATGGGGCATCAGCTTGTTTCTATGGAATCCACTGATTGGCTTCTCTGACATCCAGTGTCTTCCTAGGAACCCCTCTCCCCACAGCTCTCTTCCCTACCCTGCCGCCCCTTTAAATTTTTTGTAGAAACAGGGTCTCACTATGTTGCCCAGGCTGGTTCTTGAATTCCCGGGCTCAAGTCCTTCCGCCTCGGCCACCCACAGCGCTGGGAATTACAGGCATGAGCCACAGAGCCTGGCCTCGGCCACCTGTTTTTCTGTGACTCACAGTTGCCTTTCTTTGGGACTCATTGTCTATATTTGAGGGGACCTGCTGCCTACTTTTTATGGGACTTACTGCCTGATTTCCGTGGCATCCACCGTCTGCATTCTATGAGACTGGCTGCCTGCTTTTGATGGAAATAACTATCTGCTTTCTGTGAAATCACAGCCTGTTTTGCTTTTTTAAATAAACATACATATGAAAAGTATATATACACATACTTTTTTTTTAGACAGTTTCACTCTTGTTGCCCAGGCTGGAGTGCAATGTCGTGATCTCGGCTCGCTGCAACCTCCGCCTCCTGGGTTCAAGTGATTTTCCTGCCTCAGTCTCCTGTGTAGCTAGGATTACAGGTGCCTACCACACCCAGCTAAGTTTTTGTGTATTTAGTAGAAACAGGGTTTCACCATGTTGGCCAGGCTGGTCTTAAACTCCTGACCTCAGGTGATCCACCTGCCTTGGCCTCCCAAAGTGCTGGGATTATAGGCGTGAGCCACCGTGCCTGGCTACAGTTTTTTGTTTGTTTGTTTTCTTTTGAGACAGGGTCTTGCTCTGACGGCTCACTGCAGCCTGGTCTTCCCCATCTCAGGTGATCCTCCCACCTCAGCCTCCCAAGCAGCTGGGATCACAGGCATGCGCTACCATGCCCAGCTAATTTTTGTATTTTTTGTAGAGACAGAGTTTCACCATATTGGCCAGACTGGTCTCAAACTCCTGGGCCCAAGCGATCCTCCCGCCTCGGCCTCCCAAAGTGCCAGGATTACAGGTGTGAGCCTATGTGCCTGACCTGCCCTGCCCATCTTAGTTAAAACTCTGAGGTTCAGCTGGGCTCACACCTGTAATCCCAGCACTTTGGGAGGCCAAGGTGGGCAGATCAGGAGGTCAGGAGTTCATGACCAGCCTGGCCAATATGGTGAAACCCCGTCTCTTCTAAAAATGCAAAAATTAGCCGGGTGTGGTGGTGTGCACCTGTAGTGTCAGCTACTCGGGAGGCTGAGGCAGAAGAATTGCTTAAACTTGGGAGGTAGAAGTTGCAGTGAGCCAAGATCGAGCCACTGCACTCCAGCCTGGGTGACAGAGCAAGACTCCTCCACCCTCAAAAAAACTTTGAGGTTCACTGGGCCGGTTCCTGTCATGTCCCCCCAACATAGTTCCATGGACTCTTCTGTCTGGTTTCTTGGGGGATGGGGCATCAGCTTGTTTCTATGGAATCCACTGATTGGCTTCTCCAACATCCAATGTCTTCCTAAGAACCCCTCTCCCCACAGCTGTCTCTTCCCTACCCTGCCGCCTTCTCTCTATGAAATCCATTGTCAGGTTCCCAGCGTTTCCCGCCACCTTCGTTTTATGGGACCTTCCACCTGGGCGCTTTTGGGGAGGATTCTATCCACATCTTGGATCTAGGGACCCGCTGCATAGCTTCTATCCTGCCCCACGTCCGTACTTCTCTGAGGCCACTACCTGGGCACTGTGTGACTCCTCCCACCTCTCTTCGGCAGGATCGTGTGTCGTCCCTGCCTGGCTTGTCCGAGATCCTACCCCACCCAGCCTACCCCACCGCAGTCTCCCCGAGTATTACCAGGGATGGAGGTGCCCAGGGCCACGAAGACAACAGCGTTGACAGAGTCTTTGAGGCCAACGGTGCAGCCGAAGTGGGAAGCGAGGTCCCCAATGAGGGCGGTGAGCAGGCCGATGACCAGGATGGAGACACCAAAGCAGGCCCAGCCGTGGCAGTACTCGGTGGGGGGCACGCAGGCGAAGAGCACCTTCCAGAACACCGTCAGGAAGTGCATCACGTAGTCAAAGCAGGACGGCAGCCGCTCCTCCCGGGACCCGTCCTCCTCCTCCTCCTCGTCCCCTGTGGGCACACGACCCAGCTGGGGCACACACCCAGACTTCCTTCCTTGACTACAGAGGCCCCGTGTCGTCTAACTTCCCGACAGAGGCCCCATGTCATCTAACTTTCCGACAGCAAGTCCCGCCGAACGAATTGCTTTTCCAAAATCCTAAATGTGGCCAAGTCAACAGCTGAAAACAATTACTTTCCCAGAATCCCTTGAACTTAAACATGGCTGAGTCGGGAGCTGAAAACAGTTACTTTCCCAGAATCCCTTGAAGCGAGGAGCGTGAATGGGCCCAGGTGAAAAATATTTACTTTCCCAGAATCCCTTGAACCTAAATGTGGCCAAGTCAACAGCTGAAAACAGTTACTTTCCCAGAATCCCTTGAACCTAAACATGGCTGAGTCAGGAGCTGAAAACAGTTACTTTCCCAGAATCCCTTGAAGCGAGGAGCGTGAATGGGCCCAGGTAAAAAATATTTACTTTCCCAGAATCCCTTGAACCTAAATATGGCTGAGTCAGCAGCTGAAAACAGTTACTTTCCCAGAATCCCTTGAACCTAAACATGGCTGAGTCAGCAGCTGAAAACAGTTACTTTCCCAGAATCCCTTGAAGCGAGGAGCATGAATGGGCCCAGGTGAAAAATATTTACTTTCCCAGAATCCCTTGAACCTAAATATGGCTGAGTCAGCAGCTGGAAACAGTTACTTTCCCAGAATCCCTTGAAGCTAGGAGTGTGAATGGGCCCAGGTGAAAAATATTTACTTTCCTAGAATCCCTTGCACCTAAATGTGGCCAAGTCAGCAGCTAAAAACCATTACTTTCCCAGAATCCCTTGAAGCTAGGAGCATTAATGGGCCGAGGTGAAAACTATTTACCTTCCCAGAACTGCTTGCATATAAATGTGGCCAAGTCAACAGCTAAAAACAGTTACTTTCCCAGAACCCCTTGAAGCTAGAGGAGGCCTTATCGGCCCAGCTAAAAATATCCAGTTTCCCAGGCCCCTTTGCTGCCAGGGACAGCCATACCCCTAGCTAAAAATATTGCTTTTCCCAGAAGCCTTCACAACTACTGAAAGCCATGTCCACAGCTAGAAATATTCACTTCCTCAGATTCAGTGCAGCTAACCACTGCAGCTAACCACTAATTCACTACAGCCACAGGCTCTACTAAATGTACTCACTTTCCCAGAATCCCTTGAGGCCAGCAGCAGCTATGGCCTCATATAAAAATACAGTACTCACTTTCCCAGAATCCCTTGCAGTTGGCAGTTGCCATGTCCCCAGCTAAATGCTTGTTTTGCCAGAATTCCTCCCGTGAGTGGCCATCTGACCCAGTCTGGCAATGAGATATAACAGGGTTTCTGGAAAGCCCTGCCTTTCCTGATATGGGCACTGGGTTATGGATGTGTTTTCTGAGCTTTGTAAAGGATGCCTCATGCTTAGAGCTGTATCACCTATTGTGATCTAATTTGACCTGCAGTGACTTTTTTTTTTTTTTTTTTTTTTGACAGAGGCTCACTCCGTCACCCAAGTGGTGGTGCGACCTCAGCTTACTGCAACCTCTGCCTCCCGGGTTCAAGTGATTCTCATGCCTTAGCCTACTGAGTAGCTGGGATCACAGGTGTACACTACCCCACTTGGCTGATTTTTTTGTATTTCTAGTAGAGACGGGGTTTCTCCATGTTGGCCAGGCTGGTCTCGAACTCCTGGCCTCGAGCGATGTGCCTTCCTAGGCCTCGCGAAGTGTTGGGATTACAGGCATAAACCACCGTGCCGAGCCGCTTCTGTGACCTGAAAGTCCCACTGCAATGTTCCGTCTACCTTACCCTACGCTGGTTAGCATAAGCAATGAATGAGAGTCGGTGGCCACACTTGTGTGTGCCACGCATTATATCTGGAAGGATGCTGATCAGAATGAACGTGACTCCTGAGCAGTCACTGCTGACGCACGCCTAGATGATGTAAGACATGGCTGCAGTCACAGCAGGGAGACCATTCTCTTTGGGAGGGAGGGGGCTGCTATTATCGCATCACTATGTCAATTTGGGCTTCTGCCTGCCCTGCTCCAAATCCCTCTTTAGTTCTGCACTGCCTTCAAACCCAGGCCCACACACCTAGGCTGGGCATTCTGTGGACTCTGGCCTCAGCTTGCTGACCCAGCCACTCCCCTCTACAAGGAGGCTTGTGGTTGTGTCTGTCACTCTGAAGTCACCTCTCTGGTGTCCAACCCTGGATCCTGAATCGGTGTCCTCACCTCTCTGGGCTTCCGGGTGCCTAGCTGTGGTAAATAACCAGACCTGCTTTATGGGAAGCCTGTGATGACTGAATGAGTCGGTTCATGTAAAGTGCTGTCGACAGCACCTCGGACACCTTGTGTTATTAATATTGTTTCAAATGTTATTGCTGAAGGCCTTTTTTGGTGCCTGGGGGAAATTCAAAGATGCTCCATGCCCACTCCGGCCCTCAAGGAGATTACAGTAGGAAGGGAGGTAAAGGAAGTCCAAAAGCACCTCTCCGTGCAGGGTGGGACCCGACTCATCCCCTAAGGGAGCGAGAACTGCCCTTCTCCCTCACCCCTCCAGCAGCTCTGTGCTCGCACAGCAGAGAACCAAATGGCACGTGCTGGGCAAAGTGCAGAGTGACCAAGCTCTGACGCAGACCCTGAGGATACATTAATTAAATGAGTTCACACAGGAAACACATTTCCAACCACGCCTGGCACTCAAGACATGATAGGGTCAGCTTGGCACAGTGGCTCACGCCTGTAATCCCAGCACTTTGGGAGGCTGAGGTGGGCAGATCACTTGAGGTTGGGAGTTTGAGACCAGCCTGGCCAACATGATGAAACCCCATCTCTACTAAAATTTCAAAACTGAGCTGGGCGTGGTGGCAGGTGCCTGTCATCGCAGCTACTCTGGAGGCTGAGGCAGGAGAATTGCTTGAATACAGGAAGAGTAGGCTGCAGTGAGCCGACATGTGTGCCACTGCACTCCAGCCTGGGCAACAGAGTGAGACTCCATCGCTTAAGGTAAAAAAAAAAGATAGGGCCACGACTGTCATCATCAGACTATGATTACTGTTATTTTTACTGCTCTGGTTGTCATTCTTCCTCCACCCCGATCTAAGCACCTGATCTAACCACCTGGTTTTTAAAACCCACGGCCCAATGTACGCTGGGTCTCCACAACCACCACCTCATGCCTCATTCAGTTCCGCCTCATCCTCCGTCACCACTGAGTCCCCAGAGGAAATGTTCTGAAGCTCAAAAAGCCCCTTGCTGTTGCCCCACTGTTCCTGGAACACGCCCATCTCCTGCTAGTTTCTCCAGCCCCTACCCACACCCCATCCACCCTCCCTCGTTTCCTCCCACAAGCTCTCTCTAGCTCCAGGGGCTCCCCCATTCAAAACCTTCCATGGCTCCCCAGTGTGTTAAAAACCCACCCAAGCTCCCTGCTGAGGCCCACAAGGAGCCGTGTGGTCCGGAACCTTCTGATTTCCAGCCTCATCCTGGTACCTCTTCCCTCTGCCCAAAACCAGGCACCCAACCAAGAAAGGTGCCATAGTCTTGCACACTCCAGAGCTTCTGGGTTTGGCTCTCCCTCTGCCTGGAACACCCTCCCTATCTTCTCCCTCCTCCTGGCTGACATCTTTTCCCATTTGAAGAGTCAGCTCAGAAGCCACCTCCTCCAGGAAGCCCTCCCTGACTTCCAGGCTGGGTCAGGAACCCCATCAGGGCTTTCCTCTGGGTCTCTCTTCCCAGTCCTGCCTACTTTGGGTTGTCTCTTTCTTGTGACATGTCTGTCTCCCTCACTGGACTGTAAGCTCCATGAGCACAGGGCCAGGACTGTCTTGGTCACTTCTGTATATCCCTGGCAATGTCACACAGAGTCAGGCCCAGATGATCCCTCAGAAGTATGTCAGAAAGATGTGACTTCAGAGGGAGATGCCACTTTGTTTCTAGTGGGAAAGCAGTCTGCTGTTTCTAGGTCTGCTGCCTCGTATTTTTCCATCCCCGAAGCCTGGTTTCTTTTGATCCCACTCGCCCAGTTCTTTTGCAACCACAATTCCTTGTATGCCTTCAGTCCCAAAGAGCTGGGGCCTTAATGCTGATGTTACGTGAGAGACTGAAGCCCTGAGCTCTGACCTCGGCCCCTCTCTGGACTCCCTGTGGGACTTTGGGCCAGTCCCTCCTCTGTCTGTGAGCCTCAGTCTCGCCAATCCATAGCACTAAGGGCCAGTGCTGGCTTCCAAGACCATCTGTGGGTCCAAGTGTCATAATGTCTCTAGCCACAAGGGGGCAGTGCGGGCCCGTCTGAGGCCAAGGAGGGCGGGGACCTGTGCAGGTGGGAGAGCTGGGTACCCTGGTGACTGTCTCCATGGCAACGGAGGAACCCAGGCTCTCTCTGGGGTGACCATGCCATTTAACCTGTTCCCACCCTCCTGACGCCTGATGCCGGGAGAAAGCCCAGGCCCGGACCGCTCCTGGCTCAGCCAGAGCCAAACCCTCCGAGCCTCCTCCTAGCAGCTCCCGCCATCGCCTCTACCATCTCTGCCCTTTCTGTGTCCCGTCTACCTGCCTCCCTCGCCCTGGCCCTCTTCAGTTTGCACATTCGTTCTGTCTCATGTCTTCTCCATGTTTCTCCCTGTGTACTTCTGTGTGTCTGTCTCTCATGCTTGTAGTTTCTTTTAGAGATAGAGTCTTGCTCTGTTGCCCAGGCTGGAATGCAGGGGCGCGATCATGGCTCACTGCAGCCTCAAACTCCTAGCCTCAAGCGATCCTCCCGCCTCAGCCTCCCAAAGCGCCGGGATTCCAGGCATGAGCCACCGCACCTGGCCTTTTTATCTTTGTGCCTGTCTCTCCATTAATTTCCATTCATTTCTCCCCCTTTCTCTGTGTCTCTGTCTCTCCATCCTTCTCTCTTCTCTCCTCCCTCCCCACTTACCTGCGCTCACCGTAATTGCCTCTAAAAACTGCTCTCTCCATGAATGGGTCCCAATTACCAAGGCCAAGTTCGTTTTCTTGATGAGTTTATCCACCGTGTTCTGGGGACGAGAGGGTAGGGGAGAGGTCACTGCCCCTGAGCGAACCAGGGCAGCTCCATGTGGGGTCTTGGGTCGAGGGCTCATAGCCTGTGCCCAGGGGTCCTCAACTTTCCACACCCCAGGTCTGAAAGCAAGCAAAGTAAAGGGAGGCGTGTGCTGTCCGTGGTGCTGACGCGGGATCCCCGTTTAGCCTGCCCTTGGGAAGCTGGTGGCTCCCTCGTTTCCGGACCCTCCCCAAGGAAATGACCCAGGCCGGACTCCAGGAAGATGAGGCCCCGGAAAATCACCTTAAAATCGTACGACTCCTCGATGATGACCTCTAGCCGGCAGTTTTCCCCAAGAACTGGCTTGCCCATCTCTGCTATCCTCCGAGCCTCCTCCTCCTCGGCTGTTAGCTTCCTGTCCCCATCCCCTACAGCATGAGGGATGGAGGTTAGACTCCCAGGAGACCTACCTAACTGGGCCTGCCATGCCTTTACTACCTGTCCCCATAGTTAGAGAAAGCCTATCTCTTCTCCTCTGGGAAGCTCCTTGATGACACCTCCCAGCCTCGCAGCTGACCCCCGTTTCCTCAACCCTGAGGCCCAGCTCCCAAGGGCTGGTCCATGGTGTTTAGTTGGTGGGCTCTGGGGTTCACATGGTGGAGGCTGTAAGACCTTAGGCAATGCCTAAGCCTCTCTGTGCCTTAGTTTTCATATCAGTAAAATGGGCACAATAATTAGTACCTACCTCATGGGGTGGTTGTGAGATTTTTTTTTTTTTTTTGAGACAGAGTTTTGCTCTTGTTGCCCAGGCTCGAGTGCCATGGCGTGATTTCAGCTCACGGCAACCTCTGCCTCCTGGGTTCAAGTGATTCTCCTGCCTCAGCCTCTCGAGTAGTTGGGATTACAGGCATGCACCACCACGCCTGGCTAATTTTGTATTTTTGGTAGAGACGGGTTTCTCCATGTTGGTCAGGCTGGTCTCGAACTCCCGACCTCAGGTGATCCACCCACCTTGGCCTCCCAAAGTGCTGGGATTACAGGCGTGAGCCACCGCGCTCCACCAGTTGTGAGATTTAAATGAGTTAATTTGTGTGATGTGCTTAGAACAGTGTCTGGCACACAATAAATATTCAATACATGTTATTGTTTTTATTATCATCACCAACATTATCATCATCCTCGCCACCCTGATGGCGGAGGCCTGGTCTCTACATCCAATTTCTGAAGCATCCTAGAGTGTGTCTGAGGTGGTGAGGAAAGGGGAGGACACCCGATCTTGGTACAAATCTTGGAACCAGACCCACCTACATCCTGGTCCTGAACTCACTTCTCTCCCCAGAGTACGCTGACCCTCGACTCCAAGCCCAGCAGCAGCCCAACCCCAATTCTGGTCCCTAACTCTGAGCTTGACTCTCACTGTGACCCCAGATGGAAGCCTGTCATCAACACTGACCCCAAACCCCAACCCTCAACCCTGGATCTGACCTTAGCACAACTCTAACCCTAAACCCTAATCCCAACTCTAACATTCTCCCTAACCTGGAACATCAATAACCCCAAGCCAAACCCCAAACTCCATGTCCAGATCTAACTTCAGGCCGATACCTCACCCCAAACCTTAGTCCCAACTCCCAGCTCTGCCAGCATCACTCATGAGGAGCTTGACCATGTGGCAAAGGCTGCTGCTGTGTTCACCTGACCCTGTTTCCTCTCCCTCCTGGGCAAAGAGCTGAACTACATTTCCCAGCCTCTCCTGCAGCTGGGCGTGGCCACGGCCTGAGTCATGGACACTAGAATATGGGCAGAAATGATGGTCAGTCCCTCTAGGCTTAGCCCCTGAAAACCTCCCATGTGATCCTCCAAACTCTCTTGCCCTGTTCCCCAGCAGCAAATCCAGCCACAATGCCAAAGCTCCCTGGCACAGTGGAGCCACAAGATGGAATGGCTACATGGCAGAAGAAAGCCACCCACCAACTAGGAACATTCTCATAAAACTTTGCCTGAGGGGCCAGGCGCTGTGGCTTATGCTTGTAATCCCAGCACTTTAGGAGGCTGAGGCAGGTGGATCACCTGAGGTCAGGTGGTCGAGAGCCTGGCCAACAAGGTGAAACCCGGTCTCTACTAAAAATACAAAAAATTCGCCACATGTGGTGGTGGGTGCCTGTAATCCCAGCTACTCGGGAGGCTGAGGCAGGAGAATCGCTTGAACCCAGGGAGTGGAGGTTGCTGAGATCACGTCATTGCACTCCAGCCTGGGCAACAAGAGCGAAACTCCATCTCAAACAAATAACAACGAAAAACCCAAAAAAACCCAAATAACACCAACAACAAAAACTTTGCCTGGGCAAGAAATAACTTGTTTTCCTTCCCCTCTCCTCTCCTCTCCTCTTTCCTTCCCTCTCTCCCTCCCTTGTCTTTTCTCTTCTTTTTTCTTTTGAGATGGAGTCTTGCTCTGTGCCCAGGCTGGAGTGCGGTAGCTTAATCTTGGCTCACTGCAACCTCCACTTTCTGGGACCAAGCGATTCTCCTGTCTCAGGCTCCTGAGTAGCTGGGATTACAGGTGCTCACCACCACACCCAGCTAATTTTTGTAATTTTAGTACAGATCAGGTTTCACCGCATTGGTTAGGCTGGTCTCGAACTCCTGACCTCAAGTGACCCACCCTTGGCCTCCCAAAGTGCTGAGATGACAGGCTGAGCCAATGTGCCCAGCCGATAAATAACTTTTATTGTGCTAAGCCCCTCAGATTTGTGGATCAGTTTGTTACAGCAGCGTGTATGGCTTCCTCCAACAAACACAATCTTTAGTCTAACCCTAATCCCAACCTCCGATCCCAGTTCTGATCTTGACTCCAAAACGACTCTGTCCAGCTCCAAGCCACTGACCCTAGCCCCAACTCTTACTCCATTCTCTGACCTTGGCCCCAGTTCGAACCCAAATTCCTCAAACTCTCTTACTCACCTCAAAGTCCAACTTTAGCTCTGACCTAAATCTGACTCCAATTCTGGTCTGATCCCACCAGAAACTCAGGAAACAACCTCCACCTTGACTCTCACCTTAGCACAGTCCTAACACCAATCTCCAATCCAGACCCCAGCCTACTCCTATCAACTCCAAACTGGATCCTCTCTGACCCCACTCACAAACGCAGATCTGACTGTGTGACTTACAACCCTGACTACAGACATGATCTTCTTCTTTTTTTTTTTTTTTTTAAGATGGGGTCTTGCTCTGTTGTCCAGGCTGGAGTGCAGTGGTGTGATCTTGGCTCACTGCAACCTCTACCTCCCGGGTTCGGGCGATTCTCCTGCCTCAGCCTCCCAAGTCACTGGAATTCCAAGTGCCATCACACCTGGCTAATTTTTGTTTCTTTAGTAGAGACGAGGTTTCACCGTGTTACAGACATAATCTTGACCTCCAAAACGCTAACTGTAATCCCAAACTCACACAGGCACAACCGACTCTAAGGCCTGTTCCCAGCCTCCCCTAGTCCTGAATCTGCCTTTATCTCACCTCCAGTGTGCCTCAAACCCAACCTGGAAGGGTAACTTTGGGGCTGGGACCCTCCCCTAGGGCCCGCTTCCAGTCGCTCCTCCCCGCTAAGAGCCCAGAGGTGACTTCACTCACCTTGATTGAGTAGCAGAGCTGGGGAGAGACAGAGACAGGCAGACCGTGAGATCAGTCCCCAACGAAGCTCAGATCCACGAGCTTTAAGGAGTGCCCGCAACTGAGCCCCCGAAAGTCCCCCAGCCCTGGACCCCTTACCTCCCCCACTGCCCACTGGTCACCCCTCACCTGAAATCCCTCGCTTAAGCCACTGGGGCTGGCCCAGCTCAATGAAGAAATTATCCTTTTTCTCGTATTCCTCGTCATCAACTATCTTCACCTGAAGAGTTTTCCTGTGCAGGGGGAGGGGGAGGCAGAACACCCAGCATGAGGCCCCCTCCCCAGAATCACCAGGCAACCTCCTAGCAGCCACTCAGTTTTCTGAGCACCTCCTCTGTCCCAGGCTCCACAATCTCATTTAGTCCTCATCACCACTCAGGGAGGAAGCCTCTATTATCATCCCCACCTGGCAGAAACAAAACCAGGCACTGGTGAGGAAGCTGAGGCTGATTAAAGTAAAGCATTCCGGGCCAGGTGGCTCCTGTCTGTCATTGCAGCTCTTTGGGAGGCTGAGGAGGGAGGATTGCTTGAGGCCAGGAGTTCGAGACTAGCCTGGGCAATACATCGAGACCTCATCTTTATTTATATTAAATATTTTATTTCAAAAATAAAGTAGGCTGGGTACGGTGGCTCATGCCTACAATCCTAGCACTTTGGGGGGGGGTCGAGGCGGTTGGATCACCTGAGGTCGGGAGTTTGAGACCAGCGAGACCAACATGGAGAAACCCGGTCTCTACTAAAAATATAAAATTAGCTGGGCACGGTGGTGCATGCCTGTAATCCCAGCTACTCGGGAGGCTGAGGCAAGAGAATCGCTTGAAAATGGGAGGCGGAGGTTGTGGTCACCCAAGGTCAGGTCATTGCACTCCAACCTGGGCAACAAGAGTGAAACTGTGTCTCAAAAAAATAAATAAGATAAAATTAAATTAAATTCAAGTAAAGTAAAAATAAAGTAAAGCAGTGTGAGCTCATGGTCGAGACAGGATTTGAACTCAGCGCTGTGAGAATCGAGACTGTTGATCCCTCCACTCCAGCCCAGCCATGATCGTTTCCCACCTAGATTGTTGTAGCTGCCTCCTAAACAATCCCATGCTTCAGTCTGTTCTTCACCCGCCACAGTCTGTTCTTCCAAGAGCAGCCAGAGCCATACCGATAGAACCGAAGTCAGACTGGGTCCCTCCCCTGTGCGAAATATTTGCATGGCTCCCATCTCTCACAGAATGAAAGCCGAAGTCCTTAGAAGGGCCCACAAGGCCCCCTGCCATTGAGCACTCATTCCCGTTCTGGCCTCCTCACTATTCCTTAAATAAGCCAGGCCTGCTCATGCCTCAGGCCTTCCACGCTGGCTGTTCCCTCTGCCTAGAACACTTTTCCCCTGAACTCACTTCCTCATTCTTCCAGTTCTGTATTCAAACTCCACCTCCTCAAGGAGGCCCACTCATTCCATCTTTTTTTTTTTTTTTTTTTTTTTTTTGAGACGGAGTTTCGCTCGTTACCCAGGCTGGAGTGCAATGGCGCGATCTCGGCTCACCGCAACCTCCGCCTCCTGGGTTCAAGCAATTCTCCTGCCTCAGCCTCCCGAGTAGCTCGGACTACAGGCACGTGCCACCATGCCCAGCTAATTTTTGTATTTTTAGTAGAGACGGGGTTTCACCATGTTGACCAGGATGGTCTCGATCTCTTGACCTCG